>PVKS010012122.1:0-54682 GCA_004027875.1 Aplodontia rufa | reverse complement strand
TACTTCACCATAAACCTTACCTACTGTAAGAAACGCAGGAAAAATGGGTGTTTCGGCACCAAATGTTCAGGCATGGATGTTCGAAAAGGACTCAGGCCTGAAAGCAGCTGAGCAAGACCTTTTTATTGGGATCGCACTACCAGGCCAGATTCACATGCACTGCCATGGTGAGGGTGGGCAAGGGAAGTGACACAAGGCCCCGCCTGGAGCATGGCTTTATAGTCTGGGGTGGGCGGAGGAATTTGGGGGCCTTGTCCTTCAGGGATTGGCTGGTGACTCCATCAATCATCGGGTGACTGTGAGATGCCATTGGGGCTTGTCTGCCAGCGCCTGGTTGGTTGTTCCTTTCACACGTGGGCTGCCTGGCACCCTGCCCCCAGTCACCTGGAATGGACCTCATGCTAAACACCCTAACCTGTCCATCCCCCATTGGCAGAGAATGAGGACTTCTGGTCACTTCTCCCTAACTTCTCCCTCTCTCAGCAAGGAGATGTTCTTGTCTTTTTTGCACACAAATGGAATATAAACATTGACAGTGGGAAATTAGAACCGTGGTCCACTTCATGTTGGAACACAACCCTGACTGCGCTGACGCTGCTGCTGTGACTTATTTTTAAAGTGGACATGTTTCCTTTTCTTCCTCTCTCCCACACCTTCCCTAAACTCTCCCCCATTCCCTCCCTAATCTTGGGGTGGGGTGGCAAGATTACCTTTCTTCCCCATCCTAGGCTGAGTTCCTTGTCTGAGCACAAACCTAACGCAGGAATGAAGTGATTCAGACTTCCAGGTTAGCTCTGAAGAGCTAAGAAATGACTACCTCCCTTACTAACAGCTCTGCACCGAGCACACTGGAATACAGCCTTTGAACACCTCTTTCAAACCCCCCTGTTCTCCCTGATGGGCAGAATCACAGCCTCTGGAAAGGAGTTTCCTTTGCTTGCAAAGCAATAAAACTTCTTTTTTCTTTTTTCTCAAAATAAACAAACAAACCTTCCCTAGTTCTGCCGTTGAGAGAACTGTCAAAACACAGAGCCTGCAAATTATAAACACCCCCTGTTTATTTTCCCCTTCTAGCAGCTTCTTCCACGTCAAGGTTGTTCCTGCCTTAGTGCAGCAGCTATAAACTCAGCTTCCTCACTAACAACAGATTGCTGTTGCTGTAGAGAGGAAACTCCTGATTTTGTTAGGAAGAACCTGACCCGTGCAAAACCATTTTGAAACATATTCTGCATCTTAGAACAAATGTCACCTCCACAGCCTGATCTAAACTCCATATAATAAGAAAGGAAATTGTTAACTGGGACTGAAATCCTGAAAAACATCTGGTTCCTTATGAAGGAGACACCGCCAAGACTCTTCTCTGACAACTCCTTAGTAATGGCCTAACCACAAAATTTTCGACTCCTCGCTCCCCTGTATCTACCCCAAGCTGGAAGCAGAAGATGGGTCTCAATCTCCACTGGGTCCCCCTCTGTGGGTTTGTCCCAAATAAATCTGTGTTACCTTCATTTGGGTGTTTTCTTACAATATTCTTTTGGTTTTTCAATTTCAAATAGGTTTTCTAATTCAGCATTGTGCAGGAATATATAATAAAAAAGTTATTTTAAATATTAATTTTTTTTTTGTTCTGGGGATTGAACCCAGTGACATTCTATCATTGTTCTACTGAGTCACATCCTCAGAACTTTTTATCTTTTATTTTGAGACAGTGTCTCACTACAGTGATTTTTTTTTTAAGAGAAAGGGATGGTGAGAGAGAAAGAGAGAAAGACAAAATCAAATTTTATTTAGTTTTTCGTGTGGCCTTCGTTGCTCTGACACTTTGTTGTGTATGTGGTGCTGGGGTTCGAATCAGTGTGCTTGTGCATACCAGGCAAGGGCCCGAATTGCTCTGAGTCACCACTCCAGCCCCTACTGTGATCTTTTAAACCAGAATTTGGTTATGTAGATGGGTAATTGTAAAAAAGAAAATAGCAAAGACAAGATATTCAAGTTGTGCTGGCACATTTGATACATACCTGAATTTATAGCGTGATTGGAAAAACATTATATTCTCAGATATTTTCTAATTTGGGACGTTACTCCTCAAAAACACAAGATCAGGGGTGTGGTGGTGCACACCTGTGAACTCAGAGACTAGGGAGGCTTAAAAGACCTATCTCAAAATAAAAGCTAAGAAGAGCTGGGGATGTAGCTCCCTGGATGAGTGTCCCTGGGTTCAATTGCCAGGATCGAAAACAAAATAATAAAATAAAATAAAAGGAAATTCTCCGCGAGTAAATGTACTAGATGCTCTCTGTTGGAATAGAGTATTTATTTGAGTCTAGTTGTTTCAGTTCTGTGTAGTTCCTGGAATAAATATAATGGAGGTATTTTCAATTTTTCTTCCTGGGCAAGAATTTCCTGGAATGGTGAGCTCACGTTGATAGAACCAATTCAATAGTCACCGTTTGATCAGGAAGACAGCGAACCGGGGCCAGGTGTGTGGGTGTGGACGTTTCTGGTCCTGGGATCTTTGATGAGGCTTCAGACTTAAAAATTCTCTTTCATGTTTCTGAAATTCAAGTGCATTAGTCTATTTACAAAAATTTTTGAAAGTTGAAAGTTTGATTCTTTAAAAGCATTATTAGAGTGCATATCCACAAAGTGCATTTGTACTTTAAAATAGCTAGCCCATAAATCCAAAAGATTTCATTTAAAACTGAAAAAGGCAATCAGTCATGGAAGGAAAATGACTACTTTTACATATGATAATACATATCTAAGTGGGAAACTCTCCTAAAACAGCTGCTATTTCTTAAGAGCAGGGATCTTTACATTCTTTTTATGTTGTAAAATATTTAATAGCTGGTAAAGGTCACTGCAAATGTCCTTTAATTTTGGGGGGCAATCCAAAACTGTCACACACAAAGAAGCTAATGACAGAACAAAATAATTATGTTGTTTTGCTCTAGAAAGAAATAGGAAATGAGTTATTTACATGTTCCCTATTTGGGGGGCTGTTTTAAAATGCATATTAAAATATTCAATCCCAATTCATCAAATAAATTATGAAGGCATCACATTTTTATAATATGCCTGTACAAAAAAAAATGTTCAAGATATTTGGGTCTAAATGTGAAAACGATGCTTCGAGCAACTTTTTCCAAAGTGGTGATTGACAGACCATCTGCTCCCACCTAACCCCAGGATTACCCAGCAGGTTGGAGCACTAGTCAGCCTGAGTGGCATCAGCTAGAGAACTGACCTTAATACTGACCCTGGGACTTATTTCTGGGGCATCAAGCAAATTATTTATTCTTCTTGAGCTTCAGTTCCTATCAGTATGACACTGATCATAATAATTTCATTGCTTTCTGTGAAGCCTATGAGCACTTAATATGAGTAGGTGGGTATATGCCAACTGGGCTATGTGAGGGTCCAAGCATGTACCTTTTTTTTTTTTTAAGAGAGAGGGACACAGAGAGAGAGAGAAAGTGAGAAACAATTTTATTCAGTTTTTCATGTGGCCTTCATTGCTCCGAGACTCCACTGTGTACATGGTGCTGGGGTTCAAACTCATGTACTTGTGCATGCAAGGCAAGTGCTTGTAATCACTGAGCCACCGCTCCAGCCCGCCTAGCACATATCTTAATGTCACCAAATTCTTACTTTCTTTTCTCCAGATGAGACAACGTCTGGCAAGCACCTAGACAGATCCCACTGGTTAAAGCTGCCACATTTAGAAGTTTACACGGGGATCACTCATTTCTGAAAATGTGAGTGAGTCCTGACATCATCCCGATTATAGTAAAACTATACATTCTAATGCAGTTTTCCTTAAAGTGGTACAAAGAGGCTGTGGTTTGCTGTTCAATCAAACACATTTGAGGTTGAATTCTGATCGCATGTTTTCCTAGTTTTATGGTCTTGGCATGTTCTAACTTTTTTTCTAAGTTTCCTCATCAGTTAATTGGAAGTGGTGATATTGACTCCACAAATTTGAGGATTTTGTGAGATGAAGTATACAAAGCATTATTGATTGTGTCTGAGAGTGTAGATAGTTATTAGCCAATTAAATCTGCTTACTTTATAATTATCTGCTGAATAATGAGAGGAAACAGCAGGGTACTGTTCCCAGACTGCAATAAAATGGATGTAATGTGTGGAAAGAGACATAGAAAACATTAGTTTTTATGAATATTAATAAAATATTTATGTACCAGAATGAGTTAATTAATACTTTTTCTAATGGGACGAATGAAGGAATCAATCACCCCTTTCTTTTCATTCAGAACTTTGATTCTAATAGCATTTTAGCCCTATGTCTGAAGACCCCAAGATTTCCATATCATTTCAAAATGACGACAGAGAAGCGTTGGTCTGGACTTGTACAGTGATAAACACAATTTTGTTGCCTTGATATAAGGAATGGTAATTGTTTGAATTGCTCCAGTGGCGATCTGGTCCTGATATTCTCTGACATGGACTTTTTTTTTTCCCAGAGGGGTGGAAAAAATGCTATAGATTGAACTCAGGGCCTCACACATGTTAACCAAATGCTCTACCACCGAGCTACACCCCAGTCCTGGTTTCGAGACTTTCTTTGGCATGCTGAAGTCTGCTTGCAGAACTTGGAACTCTGAAGCCTGGCAGTTTATACTATGACTCCCTTTCCCGTTTATCTGGGCTTTTCGTCTCCTATCTTCTCATTTCTCTCCCCCTCTTTTTTTTTTCTGTTTTAGGTCTGCTCAGCAACTTGCTCCATGATTTGTGTCACTGCTGTGCTTTGGTGCATGCAAGTCCTCACCGTCTACAAGTCTACAATGCATTTTCTCGAACTTTCCTCTACTAATCTGGAACCAGTACTTTTCCCAGGAAATCACACTCAGGTAACTGCTGCACTGTTTCCATAGGGACTTGCCTTTTGCTTACCTCACTGTCGCCACCCATTAGGCTGCATGTACTGGGAAGTCAGGTAGCAGGACTGACATCAATGTGGTTGTCATTAAATATCTGTTATGTGAATGAATGACTCTTACTCATCATCTTTGTGGTTTTTTTTTTTTTTTGTAACAGGGATTGATCCCCAGGTGCCCTTAATCACTCAGCCACAACCACAGCCTGTTTTTTATATTTTTTACTTTGAGACAGGACCTCAGCAAGTTGCTTAGGTTCTCGCTAAGTTGCTGAGGCTGGCTTTGAATTTGCAATCCTCCTGCCTCAGCCCCCCAAACCACTGGGATCACAGGTGTGCGCCACTGTGCCCAGCTCCTCTCATCATTCCTTTCTTATTTCCAATAGCAAAAGTTACAGATGCTACTCATTGGTATAAATTTGCAGTCAGGGTAAGATGTAAAAATGTCTGGAAAGCAATGTGAAGACTGCTTAAAAAATTAGGGATGGATCCTCCATATGACCCAGCTATCCCTCTTCTGGGTATTTTCCCAGAGGAGTTAGAATCAGCACCTTATAGCGACACAGCAAAATCCATGTTCATAGCAGCTCAATTTATAATAACTAAATTATGGAACCAACCCAGATGCTTCTCACTGCATGAATGGATCCAAAAACTGTAATATATATATATGTATATATATATACACACACACATACACACACACACAATGGAATTCTACTCAACAATTAGAAATAATGATATTTCAGCCTTTGAAGGTAAATAGATGGCAATGGAAGAAATTGTGCTGAGCAAAGTTAGCCAAACCTAGAGAGTCAAGGGTTGAATGTTTTCACTCATAATGAGGAGGCTGGAGCTAAAACCAGGCCTGTGTGAAAGGTATACAACCTCATGTATTAGACCCAGCAAAGGTGGAGCAACACATAATCTAGGGCTATCACTGACATGTAGTGGGGGGAGGGGGAGGAGTAAGTGGGGGAGGGAGAGGAAGGGAGAATAGGGAGGGGTCTAGGGAGACAATCAACAAAGTAACACACTCACTACCCCCTTGAGAATCCAAATAATACTTACGCAATCATTCAATTCTGGAAAATTCACAGCCTAAGTATTTATACTTTTTTCTAGGGGCAAAATATAGAAGATTCAAGACACTTGGGGTGTGGGCGATGTGGGGGTAATTCTGGTTTAAGAGTATACGCATATCATATTGTTAATTTATATGCATTTATGATTGTACAATAACAACTCCTGAATAAAAAATTAAAAAGAAAACATAAAAAAAAGAACCTGGCTGAGCAGATTTCATCTTGTGATGTATTTTCAAAGACTATATCATATGCATATCTTATAAAGGTTAACTTGGTGACTAAAAGAAAGCTCTGCTGTGCATTAACTGTTGATTGACAACCCCTCTTATGTGGAGGTCTACCCAATACAAACCTGGCTTTTCTCTGGGGACCTAAGCCATTTGCATGTAAGTGACAACTAATCCCAGAGATGTGTATTTCTGGGCAGAAACTGGAAAATTAAGCCAAGTTGGCTATTTGACATTAGATGAGAAAACACACACACACACACACACACACACACACACACAAGCAAAACAGGGGTTGTTAAGAATTATCACTTTTCTTTAAGAGTTCTAGTTTGCCAGGTACAGTGGTGCACACCTGTAAACTTAGGGACTTGGGAGGCTGAGGTAGGAGGATCTCAAGTTTGAGATCAGCCTTAGCAACTTAGAGAGGCCCTACACAACTTAGTGAGAGACCCTGTCTCAAAACAAAAAGTAAAAAGGGCAGGGATGTAGCTCAGTGGTAAGGTACCCCCAGGTTCAACCCCAGTACCAGGGGGAAAAAAGTTCTAGTAGCTTGAATAAAGAGAGAAAAGAGATATATTCAATCCTGAAAGCAATTTTGGGATCAGGGAGGGTAGAACCTGTGTTTTTCTGCTCATTAGATCTGGGTCAACTTCCTACTCACACCAGCAAAGGTGTTACTGTGTCCAAAGTGTCTCTGTTCTGAAGTGTATGCCACACTGAGGTGTTGACAAGTCATCCACTGGCTAAAAAAGTCCTCTCCACTTGGGGTGGCAGCATAAGCCAAGCAGAGCAGCTGTCAGCAGAGAAATGCAGCAGAACCACGCCCCGTCTGGAGCGCTCCACCTCCTCAGGGTTCCTTCTGGAACTAAGGGTTTGGGGATGGTGACATAGCTCTTTAAACCTGAGAAAACACAGCAAAACTCATTATCAATTTTTATTTCCTACCATACACCAAATGTACAGCACTGAACACAATTTTGTTTCTTTGATGTAAGAAATATTAATTGTTTGGAGAAACAGGATACAAACAAACTACCTCAAATAAAAAAAAATGCAAACATCATTGCCCTTTCATTGTTTACAAAAGACCCAATTTACAGTATCAATCATTAACATAGTTGAAAAGAAAAAAATCAGTGCACATTACAAAACACATCAAGTACAAAGGAGGCAAATAAATACCAACATACTTCACAAAACATCCTGTTCACTCGATGCAAACACAAATAAATTAACCCGAAGTCATCGTAAATTATAATAATAAATACATAGGTTGGTAAGAGATTTCTTCTTCAATTAAATAAAATATATAACAAACTTGTTAAAATATTTAGCAAATTAAAATTTTGTCTTTGTAATAAGTGAACTCATTTGTATGCATCTATGAAGTACTGTATAGCAAAATGTTTGCAAGTACATAACTTTAATAAAAAATTTCGTTTGGTGTCCCATTTATAATAGACAGCACATACGGTTGCTTTTTCTTTAAAATTGATTTTTAAATAAACACCGTTCCTACCTAAGAACAGACATCTCATTTTCACTAAACTAAGATTCAAGAGTTCAAATGAACCCCAAACCAAAGATAAGCCCCACTTGATGCATGACAATGACCACAATTTCATGGGGGTAGAATTACTGTGGAATATCACTTTTTGTATATTTGTGCAGGTAACTGTAGTAAGAGTGGAATATATCAAGCCTTTGAATGCCATCACATTCAATCTAAATATCCATGAGGCTAATCAAAAATAAACACTTTTGTTATAGCACAGGAAATTAAGCCCACACTAAGTTCATGTGTACATTTACACTGAGGCACGTCTGCACATGAAATGTGTGTGCACACCAAAAAGGCAGTTTAGCTGGTTGTCTATACCTTTTCCTTAAAAAAAATAAATATAAAAAAACTTTTGAAACAATGCTTAACTACTTTACAATCCCTGAAATAGACATTGCCTTTACTATAGCAACTACTAAACTCTGACCCATTCAGAAATTCAAAATCGCGGGCTCAATTTTATGTGTGCATGAGTGTCCGAGAGTGTACAGATGTGCGAGTGTGCCTGTGTGTGTGAGTGCATGTTCATGCTTTGTATCAATGGAAAATTTTTTGTTTATCAAATTGAACCTTATTTCCTAAGTATGGCGAGACCCATGTTGCCAGTGTTTAAAGTAATCACTCAGATTGGAGTAACATTTTTGTACATTTTCCTCTATTTTCCATTCCTTTCCAGTTAAACCCAGTAAGATAAATGCTATTTCAGGGGATACGGTATCTACAAAATTTTCCATTTGGATGGGTTTGCATTTGATAAGTACAAATCTACACCAACGTTGTCACTTGTACATTGTACCAACATATGGCAGGAAAGCCTGGCTGGTCACATAAAGTTTTATTTCTCATCTTAGGATAAGAGTTGCCAACTATCTGATATGACTTGAAAAACAGACAAATCTGCATCACTAAAATGCTTATGTTTCTTTAAAACATTTCAGATAAATAATTCATATGAACGAAAACCATACAGCCAAGTTGAATACTTTGCTGATTGCTAGATTTAATTATTGCTAACAAATTCTGAGCAGGCTGTTTTCCAGCGTTCTGTGCTTGTGTGAGTGCGGATTCCCCACCAGTGGGCGCCATTTATCTTCTTATTCCTTCCACGCAGCTCACCTTCCTGCAAATTCATTTGTAAGTTAAAAAAACAGTGGAAGAGGGGGGGAAAGGAAGTGTGCAATAAAAATCAAACTCGACCATAGTGCAGTCCTTACACAAGGATTTCCTTCACACTTTGCTTTCTCATTTTAACCCAGCAAGATAGACGATTTGAGAACAGCATTTCTATTTAAGTCCTAGTAGAAAATAAATTAATAAACACACTTGTAAAAAATATGGCAGACTTCAAAATGTGGTTAAAAGATAAAAAACTCTTTGATTAGTAATAAATAAAATATAAAAATGTCACATTTATTTTACATATACTTTACAAAAGAAAGAGTGCAATGAGGAAACAAAAGGAAAACATATGAAAATAAATAAGATCTAATAATTGACTGCGTGACTTTTAATCCACAGAGTCTATCATAGTTTTTCTTTCCTTTTTATGTCAGCTGGGGAAAAATTAGTGCAATGTTGCAGTTGTAAATGCAGTACGACGACCTCCACGCCTTAGCAGTACGCGAACCCCTCGCAGGTCCATCTGGAGTTTACTGCTGTTGGTGATCGCTGTTGCCCGGCAGCACTGTGATCCTACACATGGATGCCCTTCACTGCCTGCTTGATGCTTTCCAGGAGAGCTTTGCATTCCGGGGAATAGTCCCGCTCCAGATTGCTGTACATGTCTGTGAGTGTATTTACATATGCTTCAAAATTCTGCTCACTGATAGGTCCCTAAATGGAGACAAACACATTGAACCAATCATTGTGAGGCAAAAGGAAGAAAAAGTAGCAAGAAAGAATGTCAATGACTCAGGAGTCTGGCAGGGAAGGCAAGGATTCACATAGCTGCTGGAGTTTGGGGAAATGGAGGGATTTGAGTGTGCGTTGGGATTCATCTGTTTATTCTTAATTCATGGGATTAATAAAACTTGATTGTTTCAAACAAGTCATGGGGGTCAATTTGGAGCCAAATAAGGTATACATCTGGCTGCTGAGCTAGACTCAAAAATGTATGATTTCTTTTGGGAGAAGCTGTGGCCTCAAATGAACATGTTCAGTACAAGACAGCTCTGCGTGAGGAAGGTGGGTGTTTGAGGCCGGGGAGGAAGGTTTGCTCGTGCCAGTTGGTTTCTTTAACAGTGCTAGGACACAATTTCAGAAATTAAGATTTGAACTAGTTGTTCATGAATCAGTTGTGATGGAAAATATTTATACTACCTACTTAGATACCTTTTGGTCCATTTTTCTTTTGCAGCAACATCTCAAATTACATATATATATATATATATATATATATGTATATTCTCTTCAGGTAGAATATCAGTTTCACAAAGTTGAGATTTGTTCACCTTTATCCTATCTGGTGTCTCCTTTGCCCAGTGCGTTGAATATGTATAAATCGCACTTATGAGTGACAGGAGGTGTGTGACACAAGGGGGACGCTACTCAGACATTGTTGGTGCCTCCGTTTCCCCACATTTTTGAAGACACATGACATACACATTATTTTGGAAGCTGCTTGGAAGACAGTGTTTTAAAGGTCGAAGTGCTATGGATGTCAGGATACTGTTGCTATTAGAAGGTAAGCGTTCTAAATTTGAAGAGTATTTGCTCACGCTCAGCAAAGTCTTGACCTAGATTATTAATAGTGTCCAGTCACGACTTTTTGTGCCCTTTTAGTTTCTGCCTTTGCTATGGTCATCCACTTAAGGAAAGGTTCTGGGTAGCAGAGAAGATAAAAGGCTGCAGCATGAAGCCTGCCCCCTGACTCATGCTGGCTTTGGAGCCTTGATCAAATGATGGAAGATTTCTGAGTCGTGATTTCCACAACTACAGAAAGGGAATATCAATGTCAGTCTTCGGTGCTCGAGAACATTTCACGTAACCATCCCTTAAAATTACCACTGGAGTACCTTGTATACCGACTATCACAAGGTACAAGTTATCTTCTGTGGTGTCTATCTTTTTTATGGCACTAGCTAAAGAAGAAAATTTTAATAAAAATTTGAAGTATGAGCTAGACAAATGTTAATAAATAATATTAAAATAATATCCAATAATTATATTGACAGTAAAAAAAATCCTTTGTGCTATTATATTATTGATTTTTTTAGGCCAAAAATTCATTGGAATTAAAATAAAGGCTCTATGCTAGGAAGTTGTGTAAATTGAGGCATTTATTGTGTAAACATTGTTTTAAGCAAAACTAATTGTATTTCTTTATAACATTGCTGCATTGTTAAACCATTTTACATATAAAACTGGAAACTTTAGAAAACTTGTTCTAGAAATGTAGGCTTGGAAGAAATAAAAAAAAATTTAACAATATAGCCCCTCCTCCAAAGATTTATTTATATTTATATAAATGTAAAATAAACTATTTTTTATGAATTAAAAATAGCTACATACTTAAAAAGCATGTTTAGATTCTGGAAATAAGGACACTCTGCTCACTTTTGTGTTTTTATGCTGTATAAGAAGAAATGAATTATGTTCTCCATACTTACGTATGAAAAATTACCAAGTTTTTTGGGAATTAAACTTTTTTTTAATAGTTCGTGAACTGGGTAGATACTATAAAGGCAGGATCTCAGTGTGTGTAATATATGAAATATTAAACATAGAAGTGTATTTTCAGTGAGGATGTTTTGTCCTTCAACTTTCATATTGCATTATAAAACAAACTTCAAATAAACCTTCATCTTTAAATGACCTTGGCCTTTAGGAATATCCTTGCCCCTAGCAGAAAATAAATCTATGTATCTACCATCATTGCACCGGGGAGCTTACTGGGACTAAGACCATAATTACATGAGTCTCCTCATAGTTAGAGCTTGCCAAGTGGCAGAGCTCCCGTCTGACTGCCCCATGACCCTGTACATACTTGTAAAGGAGCAGCAACATTTTAGTCTTCCACTTACCATCTGTGGAAGCTGGATGTCAGCGAGGCTTGAGATGAGAGCTTGACTCAGACCTGCCAGTTCCTTTAGCAGACTTTCATTGTTCTGTTCTATGAGTTTGTTCTCCTCCTCTATTGTCTTCAAGTTGCTCTCCATAGATGTGATCTAAAATGAATGGAGACAGTATGGAAACAGAAGAAGCAGAGTTTGGAGGGTGTACAAAAGGTCTGTCACTGAAGGAAAATGCATACCCAAACACAAAGGCTAAGGAATGCATAGATCACCCCATCATATTGCTCTGGGTGTAGGAATAATAATAATTATAATGATGATACTTCAGTATTATATAATTATCATAATAGTCATTGAATGGATATTGACAATAAAATACCTATTAATTATAATAATTACGATGTATGTAATAATATAACTCCCAGACTTTTATCTTCAGCCTAGATTTCGCCATGGATTGCATGTCCAGGGTCTCTACGTGACTGTATGTTGAATATCTCAAACTCAATTTGCTCCAAAGCAAATCCTAGCCATTTCCTCCAACCCCACTCCATCTAGTTTTCTCCTTTCCAACTGATGGCAATCTCAATGATGCTCAGACTTCAACGTGTCCCCAGGGATCTCTTTCTCTCACACTTCCAATCCACTGTTTACCATCTTTAAAACATGCAGGATGGAGGGCTGGAGCGGTGGCTCAGCGGTTACTGTGCTTGCCTGCCACGCACGAGGACATGTGTTCAGACCCCAGCACCAATGAAGTGTTGGAGCAACAAAGGTTGCATGAAAAACTAAGTAAAATTGATTCTCTCTTTCTCTCTCACTGTCCCTCTATCTCTTAAAAAAAAAAAAAGAAAAAGCAGAATAGGATCACTGACCACCCATGCTGCTGCACCCACATGGGCCCAGCTATTGGGGTGACTGTACAGCTTTCTCATGGGTGGCCCTGTGTCATCTTTTGCCATCATGTAGTCTCTCTTTGGTCCTTCCTCAACACAGCCACCAGAACGAGTCTCTTCAAATGTGAGTTGGAATCTAAGCCAAATAAGACTATGCTACACCTTAGCCGAAAACCCTGCAGTGGTCCTGCATGCATTGAGAATAAAAATAAAAGTCACTAATATGGCCTTGGATGCCCCATCTAAATGGCCCTGGGTCATCCCTTCTCCTGCGACCTGACCTCAGCCCAGCTCATGCACCTGCAGACACACCCCCTCTCTTTTATTTCTCAAATCTCCAGCACTTGGCACCTCGTGTTTTTTCTGTCTGAAACACTCTGCTCCGTACCTAATTGGTTAACTCTTTCATACCTCTTTCGTACCACTTTCCTTCTTTCTGGGTCTGGTTGTCCTATTTAATTTTGAAATCCAACCCACTCCTTACTCCTTGCAGCAGAATTTATCATGTATGATTTCTTTTTTGTTATTGTCTGCCTGCCCCTTCTAAACTTCATGTTCCATGAGAGCAGAGGCCTTTGCATTTTTTGCTAATGGTTCTCAAGAGAAGTTCTGATGATTTCCAAATCAAAACATTAAGCTTTTTGTGGACCTGATCACTATCATGGGAGATTGTCACAATGCATGAGGAAACCAAAACAGCATTTCAGATGGATTATGATTGTCTTAAAGCTGCTTAAGCTGAGGAATGCTGAGAGAGTTAGTAACCATGGTGGCTTAAAACCCTGCATTTCAGGAGAGGAGGGAAGGGAGGTGGACCCCCAGCCTCTGCTTGGACTCATTCATTCTTTTTCCTCTGACTTGTTACAATAGAGAAGTCTGGAGAAGTTGTAGAGAGGTTTAGGCTGAAGACAGAAATCTGGGAATTATATAATTATAATTAATGTTTTAAAATATTGGTCTGAATTTATGATTTCCATGTGCAAAAATTTAATTGGGATGTGGTAGCATTATGGAGAAGGAAGAATTGATAAACCGCTTGGATTTTTTTGGATAAAGTGTTTGTTCAAGAAAATGTCCAATAAGATCTGTTTCTAACAAACACTCATACATTTAGAGATGTTCAGAAAAATTACAGTCATGATGCTTATTTTAATTTTGAATAAATCTAAGGACACTTAACCCTCTTGTCATGATTCTTTCTGAAGCACCACATGCTCTACTTTTTAATTACAGAATGATATTCTATATTTGTTTATGAAGGCTTCGATTCAACCAGGGAACATAACTTTGCATATAAGCTGCAGGATCAGTAGTGCTCCGTGATGATCCACCCATTCCGTAATTGTGTAATTAAGAAAGGCTCAGTGTATCCTTCTAAGAGGTCAGGATATTTCCAGATTCAAGGCTTAGAAAGCTTGATGCTTTGCTTCCACTAAAGATTTTAATTATTTTAAAGATAACTAATTAGTTTTATTTTTACCTGGGTCTGAAGTTTCATCATATCTGCTTCAATTTTAAGGTTGGATTCATTCAGTTCCTTTATTTCTTCATCCAAATGCCTAATTTCTTCATCACTCTCTATACCTATGAAGAGCCAGACTGTCAAACTGAAAATATTTCAAACTTTATTTTTCTATCAAAACTATTTTCAGTTTGAACATTGAATATAAGGTAGTGGCAATTGTGAGTCATTTTATATTTAATATGCCATTTGATCACTGAAAATGAAGACTTCAGTTTGAGCATTTTCACTCAAACCTGCATATGAATGATTCTCAAAAGGTGGTTTTGTGGAGCTGGGAATTTAATTCTTTGCAAGAAAGAGAAGAGTGAATGGAAAAGTATCACCATTAGCTCAGTTACATCAGCACGGAGCTTATTTACGCATCCCTGCCCCCTATACGCATCCCATTACCCCCTTTTCATATATAAAGACACAGGGCTTCAGAGCAGTGAAAGGAGATCCCAGCAATCACTGACAGAAGTTAAATAACCTCAAGTTTAAATTCTGAGATGAGCTGGTCTAAACTCTAGTGCCTGTGAGTTCTCTTTTATGTGTGCTGCAGAGAGTTAAGATGTGAACAATGCTGAGCAATTGTTATGGTTTGGATGAAAGATGTACCAAGGAGAGCTGCAGGATTTGAACAAAGAGAAGGCAACAGAGAGGTCATGAGTGCTGCAACCAGCAAGGCCACAGGGGCAGAGCTGCACAAGCCTTCAGTAGAGATCAAGATGCCACATGCTCCAGCTGTCCAACATGGAGCTACAGGACTTGTTCACCCAGTCGGATTTCAGGCTTGCTTTGGTCGCATCCCTTCTTTTTATACTCCTGTTTTTCTGAATGGAAATAATTACTACATGTTTTTATATATTGGACCTATGTAACTTGATTTGATTTTACAGGAACTCATGAAGAAAGTTAGCCTTGAATCCCAGTGGAGACTTTGGACTTGAACTTCTGGGCAACCTTGCAACTGCTCAGACTATGAGGACTCTTGGCAATGGACTAAACGTGTTTGGCATTGTGAGATTCTCATGAGTTTTGGGGGGCCAGGGGTGGAATGTTATGGTTTAGATAAGAGGTATTCTCCAAAAGCTCAATATATGAGACAACGTGAAGATGGAGGTGAAATGATTGGGTTATAAGAGCCTTAACCCAATCAGTGAGTTAATCCCCTGATAGGGATTAAGTGGCAACTAAAGGCAGGTATGGTGTGTCTGGAGAAGGTGGTTCACTGGGAGCCTGCCTTTGGGCATATATTTGATTTCTGGCATGGAGTCTCTCTCTCTGCTTCCTAGAGCCATGCCTTGACCTGTTTCCCTCAGCCACACTCTTCTCTCATGATGTTCAGTCTCACCTTGAGCCCCCAGGAATGGGAGCCAGCTGCCTATGGACTAAGACTTCTGAAATGTGAGCTGCAAAGTAAATTTTTCCTCCTAAAATTGTTCTTGTTAGATCCTTGGGTCACAGCAACAAAATGCTGACTAAAACAGAAATTAAATAGCTGTTGAGCTGAGTTGAACCTCATCAACCATGAGGCAGAGCTTGGGGTGCTGCCAGGTGAGTCAGAGTCCAGGGACATACATGGATTTGGATGAGGAGCTCATGTAATTTAGGGGAAAGAACATGACCTTGAGCCTTGTTCTTGAATTTGGGCAACTTAACTTCTTTTTTGCTTCAGTTCCTTCTTCTGTAAAACAGGCATAGTATCTATGTCGTGAGAATGAAGTCCTGGAGGCTCTGATCAGATGGGCACTGGATCTCTATCATTGCTTTTTTGTTTGTCTTTGTTGCAGTGGGGATTAAATCTAGGACTCTGCATGTGCTAGGACAGCCCTTTTATTTTTTTATTTTGAGAAAGGGTCTTGCTAAGTTGCCCAGGCTGTCCTCAAACTTGTCACCCTCTTGCCTCAGACTGAGTCACTGAGATTACAGCTTTGCACCACCGTGCCTGACTCCCATCATTGTTTTATAGAAGGAGTATGAATTGAGGAAGCTGGAATGGTAGTTAATATGGTGGAGGCCACCAGTAGGATTGCAGGTAATTTCAACAGTGAAGAAGAATGAATCATTTAGATAAGAAAGAGGGTTCAATGTAAACATCTACATTTAGACTTAATAAGACCAATTTGATGAGAGCAGGATGTGGCACAGGGCCTAGCTTGCAATTTGTTTGACAAGACATCAGGCTCTTATACCTTCCTAGGTGACTACTTTGGAAAACAGTCTATAACTTCTTGCTGTGGCTTGAATGTGTCTCCTAAAAGTTTATGTGTTGGAAACCTAAGTTTCAAAGTCATAGTTAATGGTATTTGGAGGTGGCAGGTAATTAGGAATAGATGGTCATGAGAATGGGATTAGCGTCTTTTTAAGAAGAAGAAGAAGAAGAAGAAGAAGAAGAAGAAGAAGAAGAAGAAGAAGAAGAAGAAGAAGAAGAAGAAGAAGAGACCCAAGAGAGCTTGCTCGCTCCTCTCCCTCTTCCATGTTATGATGCATCAAGAGGCTTTTACCAGATGCTCTACAGGTGCCACTGCCCTGGTCTTGAACTTCCCAGCCTCCAGAACCGTGAACCAAATACACTTCCATTATTTATCAGTTTCCCAGTCTCAGGTATTTTGCTATAGCAACAGAAAGTAGAATATTATCCCTGTTGAAGGTGAAGGCTCACATTCTCCATGACCCAGCAATTCCATTCCTAGGTATGTACTCAAGACAGATGGGTGAACACATACAACAGGGTGCATTCACGAGATATGCACAGCAGTGCTATTTAAAAAATTCCAACCTGGAAGCAAACCGCATTCCCACCCAAAACAATGCGGATGACTTCATAACGTAAAGAGCACAAAGCAAAGTTTACATACAGTGTGATAAAACAGGTGGCTATATTTTAGGTCCTTATTGCTTTATTAAAAGTAATGACCTAAATAAAAATAGGGGATGCACTGGCCAATGAAGAGAGTGTATCACAAGACTAATCTCACTCTGGGCTCTGAGATTCCATTTACAAAAATAAAAATAACCTAACATCTAAGATGCAGGTATCTTAGTGCCTCCATCAATTTGAAAATGGGTCAACAGCCTACCGTAGCTACTAAGAAAACAATAAGGGCAGAGAGTGCAGTTCCACGGTAGAGTGCTTGCCTGGTATGCATGAGGCCCTGGGTTCAATCCTCAGTACTGCAAGGAGAAAGAAAGAAAGAAAGAAAAGAAACAGTCATCCAGGACCACACTATGGTATCCTGGACACTGGCTAGCTGCATCTGGAGAATGCTTTCATTTCTTTCTTTCTTTCTTTTTTTCTTCACTTTTGCTGAACTTTTTATTTAAAAAAATTTTTTTTATTAAGGAGTTATTGTATAATCATAAATACATATAAAAGTAACAATACGATATACATTTGTTCTTAAACCAGAAGTAACAATATAATATGCATTTGTTCTTAAACCAGGCAACTCTTTCATTTATGAGCATAATTTTTAACTGTCTCATGCACTGGTAGAAGACTCTTCTCTCAGTCAAGTGATAGGTAAGAGTAAAGAAGAAAGGATTGAAAGGTAGATTCTCAATGAAATTGGTTTTTGGAGTGCTACTAGCACTTGAGATTTTTCTGATCTGAGCAAATGAAAACGTCTATTGTTACATTTCTTTGATATGTAGTTTTCCCTTTCTGTCTTTTTGCAATAAAATTCCACTTCAGGGATTGGTATTTTTTTCTTTATATAACATCTGGTAAGGAAGACAAAAAGCAAGGAAATACTTGTAAAATATGAAACGCTCTGAAGGAAGCAACTGGGGTGCTCTGAGGACCTTCCCTGGAGAAGACTCATTCATTCTGAGACTTGAATGCTAAGAAGGCAGGAAAATGAAAAGCAAGCTGGGAGGTGCGCATCACCATTAAGGATGCAGACAGTGCACAGCTGAATGTGGGACAGACGGGGATGCTTCCATTACTATCAGAAGGTGAAGGCAGTGGAGGGGCTTAAAGGGGACCTCACGAGGAGCTTGGATTTATTCCAAGGGCAGTGGAACCAGTGAAGGATTTTAAGTGCGTGGTTGATGTGATCTGAATTTTAAAAAACATAATTTGGATTTTTGAATAGTGAATGGATTGAGGGGGACATGGAGAAGAAGCCAGCAGACCAGTTAGGAGATTACTGCTGGAGTCCTGGCTAGGTCTCATGGCCCTGTGCCCCCATGGCCATGAAAGCAGGAGCATAGAGTAGGAGCTGGACTCAAGATATAATCTGTAAGAATTTTCAAGACTTGTAATGAGTTGGAGGTTGGGGATGAGAGAAGGGAAGGATCTAGGATATCTGCTTGTTTTTTGCTGGAGCAAGTTGTGGTAGGGCTATCTCTGTGATCAATGGAATGTAGAGGGTGGGTGGCAACTTTCAGTAGGATAATTAAAGATTTATTGACTAAGTTATGCATGCTTTCATGGATACTTTTTAAGTGAGAGCCTGGGTTATTGGTACTTCTTGTTAGATTATGTTTTACTGATGCTCAGTCATGATAACGACAACTGTTATAATTTGGATTTTGAATGTGCTATAAAAGCTTGATCCTCAGGGTGGTGCTGGTGGGAGGCTGTGAAACTTTAACTGGTGGGGCCTTGTGGGAAGTCTTTAGCTTACTGCAGTTGTGCCTTTGAAGGGGATTAGGCGACTCAGTTCTTTCTCTTTCTCTCCTTGCTTCCTTGACACCATGATGTGCTGCCTCACCACAGGCCTAAACTAATGGGCCAACTAATCATGGACTAGAACCTCCAAGACTGTAAGCCAAAATAAATCTTTTCTCTTTATAAGTTGTTTGTCTCAGGTTATTGTGTTATAATAATAGAATGCTAACAACAGTGAGATCTCTTAATAAAGACAGTGATGTTAGGAAGATTCCCAATAGCAAAAAGTGCCTGCAGCTTATGGGGAAGTCATCATCATACGATGGAACACTAAAAAATAATTACAGGGGGCTGGAGCATGGCTCAGCGGGTGCTTGCCTAGCATGCACGAGTACAGGGGTTCAAATCCCAGCACACATGTACACAACTAAGTGTCAGAGCAAGGAAGGCCACATGAAAAACTAAATAAAAATTGATTCTCTCTCTCTCTCTCTCTCTCTCTCTCTCACTATCCTTCTCTCTTAAAAAGAAATTAGAGTATTCCCCTCCTTATCTTCAGTTTTATTATTTTGGGTTTCAGTTACTGGTAGCCAACTGCAGACTGAAAATATTAACGAAGATTCCAGAAATAATTCATAAGGTTTAAAAAGCTATTACAGAGCTTTGTTATAATTGTTCTATTTTATTAGTTGCTGATCTTTTACCATGACTAATTAATAAATAAAAGTTCATCATAGGTATGTATACATAGGAAGAAAACAGAATATATAGGGTTTGATACTATTCTCAGTTTCAGGCATCCACAGGGGTCTTGGGACATAGTCTCTTCAGGCATAGGCGAATGTTAGCCTAGTGAGGTATTGCTGTTGACCAAGAAAACCATATTAACTTTCCCCTAAATGCTTTATGACTACTCAATAATCCTGCATTTTAAAGTAGAGTTCATCTATGAAAGAGTAGAAAATAGACTTTCTTTTTACTCAATAATTCTAATTTTACATGGAATAATCTGTACCTAATTTGAGGAATCAGTGATATTGTAATTTATAACTTTTTTTTGTATTACACATAATTATATAAGTGATGCTTATACCTATGTATAGCAGGTGTTCTCTCAATTTACAAAAGGGGTTAAGTGGTTTTTTTCATATTATACCAACAAAATAATTCTATTGTATTTCAAACAAATTCCACTATATATATATGTATATATGTATACATATGCACACCTCTATATATGTATATATGTGTATACATATACACACTTATACATAATTTTTTTGTGCCAGGGATTGAATCCAAGCGTCCTTAAGCTCTGAGATATGTCCCCAGACCTTTTCAAATTTATTTTGAGACAGGGTATCTCTAAGTTGCTTAGGGCCTCACTAAGGCTGGGATTCTAGGCATGCACCACCATGCCTGGCTATGCCAGCGTGTCTGGCCTATTATATTTCTTTTTTCTTTTCTTTCTTTCTTTTTTTTCTTTAAAGAGATGTGACAGTATGTGTGTGTGTGTGTGTGTGTGTGTGTGTGTGAGAGAGAGAGAGAGAGAGAGAGAGACTCAATTTTTATTTTTCTATCTGGCCTTTGTTTCTCTGGCTCTTAGTTGTGTACATGGTGCTGGGGTGCGAACTCAGGTCCTTGTGCATGCCAGGCAAGTGCTTTAACTGCTGAGCCACCACTCCAGCCCCCCATTATATTTCTTGAGTGAACACTTTTTTTTTAATATTGGGTTTTACAGACTAAAATTTTGCTTTTTTATTTAGGGAAAATGAATTAATGTAAATTTGACTACTTTTGTTGTTAAAGAACAGAGGGGATTTGATATCCATAAAGGAATCCTTCTACTCTGAGTAGAAGGATCTACTCAGAGTAGGAATATGTATGTGGGTCAACTATAAAGATTTTTACTTCCTTTGTCCCCTCAAAGCACAGAAGGGCAAGGTTCTTTCTTGTGCAGATGACTTAACTCTATAATCAAGGACTAGCAGTGGTCTTTTAAAAATTTGGTGTGACAATTATTATGGCATGGATGGAGAACCAGAGATCAATTAATTACTCCTGAATCACCCACACCTCACCCACACCCTAGACTCTTGACTCCCCCATATTTCCCTTTATAACAGATATAAATGTCTGATATATATATGTACATATACACACGCACATATATATCCTCTATGTATGCTTTTTTTGGTATAACCCTTCCATGTGTGAGCTGGCAATATTCCCCTAAAATATTATCTAACTCAACTAACGGTATGAATTACTTGGACCTAGTTTAGCTTAACGCTGTAGGCAAGGTTAAACTCATATGCACCTTATATTTTATTGCAATTGATTTTTTTCTTTTTCTTTTTTTATGGCTTCATCATAATTTGGTGTAATGCCACAGGCTTAAGGTTCTGCTTTTATTTTTATCAGAGCAGCCATGTGATTTCTGTTTGGACAATAGATGCTGTTAGTGTTTTCATAATGAGGACTCATAGGAAATATTTCTTCATGCATTCTAGAAAGAGATTTGCTCTGAATTAGCTTACTATGGTGTGGTTCTTATGGTGATTACCTTTTCCTTTTGCTTCTAAAAGGTTCGATCAGATTTGAGATCTTTATTTACTAAGTGTGAAATGGCCTGAGCAGCATTTTTATTTTTTTATTTTTTTTGTTTTCCTCGAGCTTGCTCCATATTGCCCTCTTATCTTTGATTTTCCTTTGTATCATTGTTTCAATTAATTTTTAAGTAGATTTCCTTTCTGCAGCTTCACTCTTCTTATCCTTTAAATGCTGTTTGAATTAACATGCTGTATAAATAAGTACACATTAAATTGTCCCAATTCTGAAAATGTACTGAGAGGTGTTTGAGAGTGGGGAGTATTTCAGAGGGAAACCCAAAGCGTCGGGAAAACTGCCTTTCTGACTGTCTGGATGTTGGAAATAGTGAGGGACTAGAGCCTGTCCCTAAATCCAGGGTGCTAACTCCTACATTAGTGAGTGTGGTCCTACCACAGTGTGTAGCAGTGAGCATTCAGGGAGGGAGCACTGTCCCCTAAGGGTCCACTTTAGATAAAACAGATGAAGTCCTCACCGGGAAGGGGAACGGTAGGAAGGGCCACAGTTCCTCCAAGAAGGAAGCTACCCTTCCTTGCATATTGCATACCTCCTGTGTAAAAGCCTCATGCTCACATTAAAAACAGTGAGCAAGTCTTTCAGGAAAATGAAGTGACAACAGTCCTCAGCTAGAGCTGGGGGGTGTGGTTCAGTGGGAAAGCATGTGTTTAACACGTCAGAAGCCCTGGGTTCAATCCCCACCAAACATGCACACGAAGAAAAGGCTCCAGCTCAGTTCTAATCATGTGCCAAAGACACTATCAAATAAAATCTCTGAAGCAAAATAATTGCCTTGCCACCATTGCTCAGAAAGGTCTTTGATGGAAAGCAGTGCAGGCCTGAGACAGTGCTGATTGGAAATCTTAGAAAAGCACTCAAGGACCAAAGAACAATGGGAAGATCCACATTAGAACTCAAAAAGTATACATTTTAACCACGATGAGTGATCAACACTATGGAAATATATAGGGAAATGGAGATACAGATGTAGATGTTGAGTCTAAGTCATCCAGAGTAACTATAAAACTATTCTGATCACCGAAGAACAATATCTGAGTGTTGAAATACAGATGATGGAAACTGCTTTGTGAAATTGGATAGGAGACTCAGGAAAATCACACACACACAGGGGTACACACACCTGAGAGAGGGAGACAGATACCATCACTGTGAAGACTGAAGATCATAACTTATGTGTTTGTCTGCCAGTCCACTGGATACCATTCCTGACTTTCTTTGTTTCAGATTTTCCATCCCCAGCACCACAAAAGGCAAATTAATAAGTAAATAAAATAAGGAAGAAACCAAATAATTGTTGCTCAGATAGTTATAATTTTACCCAAATCTGACCTGTCTTTTCATGTATTAGAATTACGTCGCATACAGTACACATTTCAACATGCAGAACTTCCTGGGGGCCACAGTCTAGACCTTGGTGGAGATGAGGACTTACCCCCGGTGGCTTTGAGTTTGATGGTCATTAGTTCTTCAGAGACCTTGCCCTTTTTGATAGCTTGTGCATTGAGAGGACATCCAGATAAGCTGCAAAAACAGAATTTTTACTAATGTGTGAAAGATAAATTATTTCTTATCAAAATTAAAGAGTTTTATGCACTACATATGACTGATGTTTTATTTTTCTTAAATAATTTATCTTTTACTACTGATGTTTTTGCCTGCCCACTAATAATTATATCATAGACTATAGTGTCTTTGAACAAACCAACCCATAAATATCTATTAAAGCAAAGGCAAAAGGCCCTCAAGAATGGATTTTTTTTTCTTTTTCTTCTGGCAGTGCTGGGCAAGTGCTCTACCTGAGATTCACCCTCATTCCTGGAAAATGTTTTGCCTTTTTCCCCCTTAAATCATAGTGCAAATAGTCATCCCTGCTACATGATCATAATTTAATTCATTATGTTCTTCTCGGCTGCACTCACGTGAGTGCCTTGCTGTAGTGGTGGCTACTTTATTTTCCATACAAATGAAATTGTACATATAGATCATGAATAAGGATATTTTCTAACTGGTCAAAATTTCACGAAAAGCAGAATCTAGTTCTTATTTTTATACAAAGTATAGTCTGATCTTTAGAGAATAATGCAAACGAACAAAAGTTAAACACAACTCCCCATTTTTCCCAAGCAAATTCAGTCTGGTTATGGGAAAGTTTCTAATTTTTTCTTTAACTGTTAAAACATTATTTTTTCATTTTAAAAGTCTCTATTCTGAAAGGAGAATAAAGGGAGTTGCTACAAGTGTATTCAGAGGCATCCTGTCTGAGGTGATCTATTATCCTGTGGCAGTGTCTCTAACTCTTCCCATTGAAGAGCTGCTCTCCTCAGCAATGCTCCTTTACTTTAATGTCATCTGTTTTATTTAAATGGCACCAATGTGATAATGACAACATTGAGAAAGCCTGTTTCCATCGTTTATGATCAGAGAATTTCATTGTTCCAAGTAGCTATTAATTCTTTTCCAGTTTTTGTTGTATCTTTGTAGAAACAAATTTTTTAGATCAAAATAAAAATGATCATAATCAGCCATTTGAAATAGAAATGTGGTTACAATTCATCTATGAAACAATCATTTTCAGCCTGAAGCTTGTGATGCTATGTAAAGTGGAAGAAAATATTTCTGGAGCAAACACTTCATAAATGTGAACTACTATATTTTTTAGAGAATAAATTTTTTTTTCTACATTAAGATTCTATGAAATATGAAAAATATTATGATGTAGAAATATAATAATAATAAATAGGTTGCATTATATATATATATATATATATATATATAAAGTGAAGATTATGTGGTTTGCTCAAATTTGATAAAAGATAAATTATTTTACAGAGGAAAAAAAAATGAGAGACACACACAGCTCAGAACCACAGATTTCCATTCTGGAAGCTTCTGTCAACTGTGACTGAGATATGTTTTCTTATTTCTTTTTCCGGAGAGTTTGTGCAAGTTTGTCTTATTTTATTGTCACATATTGTGTTCTCAGAAAATGATCATGAAAAGGATGAATATTTTGTAGGTAAACTGAGTATTTAGAAGTGATTGTTGTAAGTCTGTTTGTAACAAAATGGACAGTAACATCTCTTTCCAGGCCCTCTGGCTTTCTCCTCTGAAGGATCAGTTTTGTTTAGACAATTTGCAGTAAATTTCCAGGGTGATATAGTGCTGTAAAAATGTTAATGAAGCATCCATCCATAATCACATGACTTAACCAAAGTGTATAGTTATTAAAACGAGGCTTTGGCTTCAAAAATGCCACTTGGTATTTATTCTTTATCTTCTAAGACACTAAAAATATTTTTAAAAAATTGAGCAGGAAAAATATTTTAGAGGTTCTTTCTTCTTCTTCTTTTTTTCTTTTTAAAGAGAGAAGGACAATGAGACAGAGTGAGAGAATCAAATTTTATTTAGTTTTTCATGTGTTTTTTGTTGCTCAGACACTTTCCTATGTATATGGTGCTAGGGTTCGAACCCGTGTCCTTGTGCGTGTCAGGCAAGCAATGTAAACAAGCACTGTAAACAAGCACTGTAACTGCTGAGCCACTGCTCCAGCCCTAGAGGTTCTTTCTTCTTTTGAAGATAGAGTTTGGCAAGACTGGGGTATAGCCTTTGGGTTTTGGGCTTCATATGGGAAAGGCAGGAAAAAAAATGTGCTTATATGGTTTTGACCAGTTTTGAAGCCCTTTCAAGACATATTAAGGCAATGTTAAACTACATCTTCATCTACCTTCTTATGGTAAAATGGAAGGTAAAACAATTAATGGCATTTTTGATTTCTGATGGCTGTTCCTAACTATACAATAATGATCTAAACTCAGAATAAAATAAGATGAGCTATGGTAGACTTTAGACCGCATTTGAAAGCCATAAAAAATAACCCATAAAAAATTAAAGTTCTCTCAGTAAGCTGGTTTCAATGACAACCTCCAAACAAGTACTTCCTGGAGGGCTTCATTTTCTGAGACCTTTGATCTACATTCTAAAAACTGAACAAAGTGTCAAGATGCTCCAGCTTTGCTCAATTTGTACACTGCTCAAAGTTCTCCTAAAGCTTCGTTGGGTTTTAAATCAGCATTACACACAGTGGCCCACAAAACTAGAAAGGAGATTCATTACTCATTGATTGGAGAAATATATCATAAACCTTCTAGCTTTTTTCTTTTATGTAGAAAGTGAATCAAAAAGCTGGACTAAGATTGCTCTTGTCCAACAAAGGGCTTGGTTGAAATACACGACACTTGGTGATA
Organism: Aplodontia rufa; assembly: GCA_004027875.1. Classification (NCBI taxonomy): domain Eukaryota; kingdom Metazoa; phylum Chordata; class Mammalia; order Rodentia; family Aplodontiidae; genus Aplodontia; species Aplodontia rufa. Next base: position 29,003 of record PVKS010012122.1, on the reverse strand, counting down.
AAGGAATTAAGTCATTGTGAAACTATAAAAGGGTTTTCTAAATCTCCCTTCATCCTGTTGCACACTTAGCAGTTGCTAAGCCATTTTCCTTCTGGCTGCTGCAGATGAGTCATATCTTCCTAGCAGCAAAATAACTGCAATTTCGGCCTGAAATTAAGCCAATGCATGAGAGGAAGGGAATGGTATAAATATGTAAAGTGAAAGTTTACAATTACATAACATAATAGAGTAGATATCACCACTTGGGACTGAAGTGAACTATTAAAAGACTGAATCCTTTAAAAATAGCAGCATATGCGATATTTTAGAACATAAAAAACAAGTGCAGTTTCTAGGGCACTCGAACACTGTAGTGAGTTTTCAGAATATAGAAAATAACACTTTTTTGTTCTTCAGACTAGTCAAATATCCATTTAGGTTGATAATGTTATGACATGTGAAGTGCTGTAATTAATGATATTTAGGAGAGAACTCCCCTCCCCCAACCCCATAAGCTAACCCAGATGACAACCGATCACAGCAACACCACAACAAAAAGGCAGGAAACAAATGTTACCTTCTGTGGGTGACAAAAACATTATTTACATGGCCCAGCCCATTGCAGCCTGGCAAGGGACAGTGAGGCAGTTCTTGCTTGTTCAGTTTCCAGGAGAGAGAGGCCCCATTGAGAGGATTCTCCTTCTGTCTCTTGGCAGCCAGGGGACAGCCAGAAGCTGTGCGGTGTGATGTGTATTTACCTGATATGTGACCTTGGCCATCACACCCTATTACAGGACATCTAGAGAGACATAAGGGAGACATCACCAGCTGGGGAAAAGGCAGAAACAGTTTCATACTATTCAGGAGGCAAGTCATGAAATTATAGATCTTTAAAAAAGACCACCACCAGCAGCAAACAGCATGGTACTGTGTAGTAACAGTCTGTGGGCTCTGAGCTCAGCAATTTTCATGCATTATCTCTTTTAATATTCACTGCAAACCCACAGTAAGCTAGTGTTATTATCCCATTTCGTAGGTGGGGAAAATGAGGCTTATAGAGGTTAGCTGACTTGTCACCCATTTATAAGAAGTGGAGCCAAGTTTAAGCCTGTACTTTTTAGCTCTAGAGCCAACCACATAAGCACTGATACACTGCTGAATAAAGACCAAGGGTACAAAATGTTTATTGCTTTGATCAATGCTACATAGCGCAGCACTCCTAATACTTGAATTTTTTGTTTACTTGTGCTCTTTTATTTATTTATTTTATTCAGAAATTTATTTGTTGAACAAACAAGCTTCTAACGAAATAATATAATATATATAAATTCTGAAAATTAGATTTACCCCCAAGAGCCCCCCTCATTACCCATTCTTATCCCCCCCTTCCCAATACATCTCTACAAATGCCTTAAGTTGTGTGACATTGCACCTTATCTGGATTTAAAACATTATAATAGACCTCCTTTCTCAATGGTCAGGGTTTATTTTAGCTCCAGCCTCCAGAGATGAGTGAAGACATTCCACCTTTGGTTCTCTGGGTTATGCTGATTTCACTCAGCATAATTTCTTCCATAGCCATCCATTTACCTTCAAAAGCTGCAATATCATTGTTTCTAATTGCTGAGTAAAACTCCATGGTATATATGTACCACAGTTTTTGGATCCATTCATCCAGTGAGGGGGCATCTGGGTTGGTTCCATAATTTAGCTATTGTAAATTAAGCTGCTATGAATATCGAGTTTGCTGTGTCACTGTAATGTGCTGATTCTAAATCCCCTGGAGAGGAATAGCAGGATCATATGGTGCACTCATCCCTAATTTTTTGAGGATTCTCCACACTGCTTTCCAGAGGGGCTGTACCAGTCTGCAGTTCCACCAACACTGTGCTAGTGTGCCTATATCTCCACAACCCCTCCAGCATCTATTATTGTTTATTTTCTTCATTTTTGCCAATCTAAATGTAGTTTTCTTTTGCATTTCTTTGATTACTAGTGATTTAGAGCACTTTCTCATGTATTCATTGGCTTGATCAATGTCCTCTGTTGAGAAGTTTCTATTTGGCTCTTTGGCCCATTTATTGATTGGGTTGTTTTTAATACAGTGTTTAAATACTGTATTTAGAAATATTGTAGAGAAAGCAATTCAAATGTCTGTTTCTATATTGTATTGCACAAGACCTGTTAGCATATTTCTTAGAGGAGGAAATGCAACTTAGATATAATTCTCTCTTATGCAAAATTGAAGTCTCAGGGGAAAATGTGGCTCTATGTGTCATTCTATAGCATTTCTACATGCTGCTTTCCTTTAGAACAACTGGGAAGAGGATAAATTGCTCCCCCCCCTTTTGCATTGTCAAAGAAATGTGGAAATGTAGCTCTGAATGGGAAAATGTTCTCAAACCTCTAAACAATCTGACTGTTGTGTCAGTAGTCCTGGTGTTTAGCTCGGTGCACCTTTCCCAGGATTCAGTTGATGCTAAACTGCATCCCAACCAAGGTTCTTCCAATTTGGCCAACAAGATACTGCTGACCCCAACGCTGCCACTGTTGCACTTACTTAAGCTCAGGGTCTTCTTTGTCTTCCTTGGTAGGCGTCATTTTGATGCCACCTTTTCTTGCACGAGGACACCCGGACAAGCTAAAATATATAACCAACAAAGAACAACACAAAAACACATGGTTTCACTCTGCACTGCTGTGGACACATGTGCTTCCATCTCATAAAGGGATCAGTCCTACCTTCTGTGTGAAGCATAATTTCCAGTCACGTGCCCCGACCCGTCGCAGCCTGGGGTTGGACACCTGGAGAACGCAGGAAAAGAGCATGGGTCCACAGGTTAGATGTGTGAGGGGGACTGGGATACATTCAGATGGAATTGAACAGAATTTGTAGGAGTCTTTTGCTTAAGTAGTTAAGAGTCCATTTTTAAAGAAGAAAATGACATGTAATTATTGAATGATGCTGGGGAGACAACAGCCCTAGCTGTTACTTATTGTACCTTTGTTTTTATTTTCTTAAACCTCCTATGAGACCTTGACAGTGAACCCACAACTTACTGCTGGGCTTCTGTCTACATGCAAAGTTCTTATCTTTCATGTGAGAAGAACAGTTTTCCAGACTTTTATGAATTATTTATTTTCTCTGATATGCTGTCCTATCACAATAATCCATTAATTTCACAGAGGTATATGTGAATTCCAGAGACTCAGAGAATTAATACTACCAGAGAACTTAAATAATTTGCACCTGCTCTTTTCTGCCTCATGACCCAAGTTCACTGGTATTTGGGAAAATACCAACAATTATTGTCAACAATCAACCGTTAAGGAAAGAGAAGGGTGAAAGAGGAAAGGGAATCCATTTCTACTTGGAATACTTTTTAGGAACAGGTTTCAAAACACACTAGAATACAACAGTTAATATGGATTTTTATCTTTCTGTTGCCTTTTAGAAATATCCCCAAATAAAAATGAAAATAGGGGCTGGGATATTGCTCAGTGGTAGAGTATTTGCCTAGTATGTTCAAGACCCAGCACCAAACCAAAACAAAAAACCCAAAACCAACCAACCAAACCCCAGAAAGACCATCACAAAATATTTGCTTTTCTGAAGGTTCTTGTGGAGATTATCTTTGTGTATTATTTCACATTGATACTCCCTATGGTGCAGATCTCCACCCAAACAAGAGTTCCATTGGATAAAAAGCAATAATCCAAAGAAAACTGTGAATACTATTCCTTTTCTTAAATTCTATCCCAGTGAACTTTCATGAAATATCGTAATATCCAATCCTGAGGCACCAAATAGGGAATAAATGCTTTTTTTAAATTTTCCAATGAAATTTAAAAATATTAACACACATCTCTTCCAGCTAACTGGATAAACCTGCCTAAGCCTTTAATCAACCACTTCAAGAGATAATATGTATTCTCTATTGCAAAAATAGAGATATCTTTTTCTATTAGCATCTTTTTGTGTGTGAAATAGTGCTTTACTAGCATATTGCAATTATAAACACCTATGCCAAATAATCTTTTTGGGGAGATTTTCCTTGAATACTTATAAAAGAGGTCAATGAAATGTCTTGTATGGAAAAACCACTACTATTATTTATTAGATGCCTGCATAAAAATGTGTAAATACTACATAGGGCAATAGGATCTCTCCATCTATGTGCTATCAATATATTTCCAATCTGTTTTTGAAATAATGTTTAGAGAAAAAGCAAGAGAGCTGATAGCTATAATTAAGATGTGGCAAATGTAGATGCAATTAAAATATTCTGGTGCATATTATTCTTCAATCTGTTATGAATTTCTACTGAACATTCTTATATACAATGTCTAGAAAAATGGTAGTCAATAAAATGATTTCTAGAATCTATCCTGACACATAAAATTGTACTTAACACTTTGAAAATGAGGAATGTTGTATATTTCATAGTTTTCTTTACTATTTCTGGTAGTAAAACTTTAAATTTTTATATTAGTTCATTATTAAACGTAAAAGATGGATTATAATATTTTATTTTATTTTATTTATTTTATATATAATAAAACAAGATATAAACATAGTCAAATGAGAAATTTGGAATAAAAATAGGAATAAAATCAATAAGTAAATATTAATACACAAATGACTTTGAGATCTTATAGACTACGTAGAAATCAGTCAAAATGTGTCTATCACCCCAAAAATGAAAGGTTGTTGCATGATTCAAATGACTAAAAGGCAAAATGAGCAAAAATTTTAAATTAGATGATGTAAATGCTTTGCCACCCTTTCATAAATCTTATTTAATAAATAAATTCGAAAATCAACAGGCAAGAGTATTGTGTTTTCTGGGCATGGTGGTGCACACCTGGAATAATCCCAGTGACTCAGGAGGCTGAGGCAGGAAGTTAGCAAGTACAAGGCTAGCCTGGGCAACTTAGTGAGACTGTGACTCAAAATAAAAAGGACTGGGGAGATATAAGTCAGTGGTTCAATCCCCAGCACCGCAAACAAGAAAAAAGAAAAAAAAAAGTATTGTGTTTAATAATTACATCATTCATTTACATAAGGCCCTCAAAGTAAACAAATTAACCAAATTAAATTACAGTAGCTTTTTTCACATTTTTTATTTGTTCGTTAAAGCTGTACATAATGATGGTATTTGTTGTTACATATTCATACACACACACACTATAACAATACAATTGGGCCAATATCCCACTTCCCAGCCCCCCTCCTCTCATCCTCTGGTCCCTTTCTTCTGCTGATCTCCTACAGTAGCTTTTTAATGTTTTCCAACTTCTTAGTGAAAGAGTCACTTTGTTATCTTCTAGTTAGGTACAGTTTACTACTCATTGATCACACAGTTACTGAATGAGGAGGGTTCCAGCGGAGGGAAAAAGGGCAAGGAGATCATGCCTCCTGACACTTACTTAAGCTCCTGAGAGTTAGCAGCCATGAGGGACTTAAGAGTCTTATCTGCTAAAGGACATCCAGAAACACTGCAGAAGAGAAAGAAGAAAATATATACACAACACTGACAAATACAAATCTGACGCAAATGGCATCCTGAGTTTGTAACATATGTTAAATTACTGGCCTGCAGGCTGGGAAAAAGATAACTGTGTTTGAATCTGGCTTTGGTATTCTAATGAGTCTGGGCTTTCGAGCTTTTCAATTGTTTCTCATAAACTCAGATTTGCTACTTATCAAATGAAAGGTTTTAATCCAACCAGATACTCCCTAACACTGGAATTCAGTGATACAGTGATTACAGAGTCCCTTCTCATTGCAGCGCAAAGTCAAGCTGACTGAAAGTTTTAAATTAGTGTTCAAAAGGAAAGTGAATCATGTCAGTAAGGAGATAAACAGAAAGATTCAACAAAGCTTTTTGTACTGTTAATGTCTCTAATGCCCTGACTTATTTGCGCATGATCGAAGGTGCTGCTTCCAGAGGTGAAAGATCCACTCCTGCCACTTTGTTGACTTTTCTTAGAGCTGGACAGGACCAAAGCTGGACATAACTCTATGAACCCTGGACATGAAGCCCATGAACGCTGGCCTGTAACCTGAACTAGAAAATGATTTTTTTTTAAAACCAAGAATCACGATTTCTATATTACATAATTTTATTTCTGAAAAACAAAATAAAACCCAAGCCTAACTAATTCACTCTAAACTTCCTGATCCAAGTATTTTGATAGAACAAGTGAGAATAAGTAATTGCAACAGAGCAAGATGAGGAAAACCTTACTGCACAGGAGGTCGTTAGGTACCTGCGGTGTGATGCATAGTTTCCTGTGACATGGCCACTTCCATCACATCCTGGTGTTGGACAGCTGGGTCAAGAGAAAAATACACCATCAGAGTCAAGTGCATTTCACAGATTCATTTACTCTGCCTGATAGATTACCAAGTAGCTTCTCCTTTCAGGATAAGTTAACATTGTATAGTCCATGTAGAAGCCAGTGAATTAAGGATTTATATTGGCTCTTATATAAGAATCAGTAGACTAAAACTAAGAAACATAGCATGCTGAATTACTTTCTTAGTTATCTATGTTCAATATCATATTCAATTCTCTGTTTCATGTATGTCCTAGTGACTTTGTAAGTCAACAGTAACCAGTGGTGTTATTTCTTTGAAAATGTAAATTCTATAAACTTAAACATTATAAATCCATGCTTCATTATGATAGCAGATCTTAAGAACATTTGCATCAATTAAATGACAGATTCCAGAAAGGAATGTTTTGAGTTTTTTGAGCCAGGCCACTTAGTAACTTAGGAACACTGACAGCAAATGAAGAATTTCTTTCACTAAAATGTAAACAGATACTTTAGATGGGGAAGTTGCTGCTAGCACATAAACAAGAACAGTTAGCAAAGCTCGTGAGCAATTTCTCTCAAAGCTGTAACCCACAAAAGTCAATCGCTAGTTCACAAGTAGCCCAAGAACAGACTGTCAGGCCATCTGCTGAAGGTGCTCACTGAGATCTGAGCCCCTGTACTGCACTTCATCTGGGATCATTTCCTGAGCTTTTTATGTGTGTTTTTAAGTTGTTTCCTCCTGTGAGCTACTTTCCAATAATTTTTTTGGCAATCTAAAGAATCTACAAATATTAGAACTCTTAAAAGGATGTCTGATTTTCACAGCTTGATCCAAGATGAATATCTAACTCTCCCTTGCCCCTCTTCCTGAATGGATGAGATATTAGAAAATTAAAATATATGTAAGAAAACACAGTTTTTTTTTTTTTTTGTGTGTGTGTGTGTGTGTGCCATTCATCCCATCCATCAAATGCAGACAACTTCTTTTCTTTTTTTCCAAAATCTGGTACTGTGTGAGGGTGGGAGATCTGTTTCATTTGCTTGGGAATCCCCAGTTTGGAATGCATCGCCACCTAGTGTTCCCAAACAGCATTACATTTATTTAATTTTATCTTTAATTTTATTTTTTTCAATTACATTAACATTGCCAAAAGAGGCACAAAAGTCATAATTATTTTTAATTATTTTTAATTATTTAATATTGTAGCTACTTATTTTTAATTAGCTACAATATTACCTAAAACACAGTAAGAATATATATTTACTTAACTGATAACTGAAAAAAGGTTTGGTGGTATATAAATGTCAAAAAATAAAGAAATAGAGGCAACATTGTAGAGGGAAACATTCAGGATTCCGTTAGCTAGATATAATTCCAAATCTGTGTTGAAAAATCTTACATGATAACGTATGCCAACATCCATTTGGGCGATATATTCTGCAAGGGTTTGCATATGAAAATATCAAAATTAAAGGAAGAAAACTAATTTTTTCAGCAAGTAGTATTCAAATCTTATCAAATTCTAGAATAGTTGTCAAAATAAAATATTCTAAGCTACAATAAATTATTTGTTAGAAATGTAAGTTAAACATAACAAGGCAGGAAACTGAAAGTAGCAAGATTTTCATAAAACATACTAATGGATGCATATATATGTGTGTGTGTGTGTGTGTGTGTGTGTGTGTGTATGGAATATCCATCAAAATACTTATCCTGTCTGTAAAATATGTAATCTGTACAGTAGGAAAGAGTTAATTTCCTAGAAATTCATGATTATTCTAAAAAGTTTGCTCAAAATCTTTGGGCTGCTTCCTCTTCTTTATTTAGCTCTGTGTGTGTGTGTGAGAGAGAGAGAGAGAGAGATGAGCAGTGCCCATTATAAAATAATTACACTTTATTTTTCTGACCCAAAATGGTATTCCAGGTTAATCATCAATCTTTTGTATGGCATTAAGTTTGCAATGACTTCTGGCAATTTGTAACCATCTATCCTAAAAAAATAAAAATTTGCCATTTTGCAGATATTAAAAAATACTATATGGAAAGGAAATCCATACGAAGATAAGTGAGTTCAAATAGATCCCTGTGGGAATAAATGTATGGCTCACCAAGTGGCCTCTTGGAAAGAAGTGTTTGAAGGAATTTAAGTTACAGTATGTTTGGTGCCATCCATCTTGTGTCCATCCCCAAGCCCTCGGTGAATACCGAACTCACACAGGAGCATGACATCCTTAAAGGATGCAAAATCTGAACTTATTTAACGGCTACTCACATGTTAATACAACAAACTGAGGCTGGACTAGGAATAATTCTGTTGGATGTACTCTGTTCAAAGCCCCTGTACTTGGCACCAACGCTTGTTTGGGGAATCTGAGGCAGCACAGAATGTGTTATGCACAGTTATGGCACCACGTGGAGAAGAAAAACTGAGGAAGAGCACCTATGTCCTCAGGGCCTCATTCTTAGTGAGGAGGCAGACAACAGAGAGCAGAGGTGAAAGGAAATGAGAAAAACTGAGAAAGAAAAGATCTAGAAACAGCGCAGGCAAGTCCCGACTGCCGATGAGAAACTGCAGTAGCAGGAAGTCCTCTCAGGCAAGTGACATTTGTGACAAGAGCTGAGGAGGGTAAGTAAAAGAGCCCGAAAAAAAGCAGCCGGGACAGAGTTCTGGGCAGAGGAACAGCACTTCAAGGACCTGGAGCAGGTGCTTTCCTGGTGTGTGGGTGTGGTGGGTAGAGGACTAGAGGGAAAGGGAGAGGACAAGAGCTCATTGCCCTTGTAAGTTGGAGGATGAGTATTAGGGAGTCACAGATGGAGATGGCAGCTCCAGCTGTGTAGACGAGGAGAGAAGAAGCTCTAGGGTGTGCTCTGAGATATCCCAATCTTCAGAGGGCTGCACTCAAGTCTAGGAAGAGATATCAGTAAGAGAAAAGAGTTCTTAGGTAAGGAGCCCTAGAAGTTAAGTGTGGGTGGTAGTTCATAGACCAAGGAGGAGGCTGAGGCCAATTCTGTGGCATCTTGCTGGGCTATCAGTTAGAACGGGAGAATTGAGGACTGATAGACAAATGGGATCCCCTCAGAATTTAACGAGAATGGTAGCTTTACGGTGGTTTTACAGTGGCCTGTCTGGAGATTCAGGAGGGAAACAATCACACTATTGATAACTTTCTTGAGGAGTTCAATTATAAAAGGAAGAAGAGACAGAAAGTCTGGGTGGAGAGTCTCCTAGTTCAGAAGAAGTTTTAAAAAAAATTTTAATGAAAAAATTTAAATGTATTTTGTCCAGAGACATACAGGAGAGAGGTTATAGGTGGTTGGTGCCTAAGTAGAAAAGCTATTGTTCTCTGGAAACTCTCTTTAACTGGAAGCTGTAAATGTATTTGTGTATGAGCACAGTTGATTAATATTTAATGATTTACATATGGAAAATAGCTTTCTGCATTTCACTCAGTCACTCACTCACTCACTAGCACTTTGTTTTCGGCTACATTGGTCTGTATTATATGTTTATTTTTAATTGATACATGAAAATTATACAAACTTAAGGGAGAATGATGGGTTCTTTGATACATGTATGCATTATGTCATGATCAAATCAGGGTAATTGGTTTTTAAACTCTTTTGAGTCAAATAAATCCTTGGAAAATTCAATGAAAATCATTCACACCTTTACTCAAGTAACATTGTGTATCATGCTTTGCAAGCTTAGCAGATTACCTGAAGTCAAGTCTTAGATCCTCTGGGATCAATGGATCTTATGCTGAGAACGTTGGATCAAAATATATGCATTTTTTTTTTTTTAGAAAGAGGGACAATGAGAGAGACAGAGAAAGAGAGAAACAACTTAATTTAGTTTTTCTCATGGTCTTAGTTCTTCCAACACTTAGTTGTGTATGCGGTGCTGGGGTTTGAACCCAGGTCTTCGTGCTTGCCAGGCAAGCGCCGAAACTGATGAGCCACCGCTCCAGCCCCAAATATATGCATTTCTAATTGTTCTATCTTATTTTGTTTTTAATCAACAGATTTTCAATTCTCTTAGCATAAGACCACATCATGTACATTATTTTTACATCCCCCTTGGTTTGATGCATAGGTCTTCGTACTTGTTGAACACTTAACTACAGACTAGTTGAAATTGCCATAAGAGAGTCCTAAAGTCAATTGGACAAGCCAACATATTATTACCCACAATCCTGAACTCGAGCCTCCCAGTTCCAGAATCTTAACAGGGCACAGCACCAGATATCACTTACGTGATTAGTTCTTTTTTGAGATCTCTTGCATGGAGCTTGGGTTTAGGACTTGGTATAGAGGCCTCTCCAGGAAACTTCTTTTCCTCTAAATTTTCTAGAGAGGTCATCGGATCTTTCTGGAAAAAAAAAAGAAAGAAAGAAAAGATAGAAGCTATTAGGAAACCCTGAAATGATAACTACACTTGAAGTCACTGGAGTTAGGTTTGAGATTTGACTTAAAAATTTAGATAAAATACTGCAAAGGATCTGTATAAGAAATAAATAAGATAATGAATAAAAGGGAATGTCCTGATTTTTAGGGGCCTTTATCCTAAGTGAAGAGTGAGAAATTATAGTTGGTGGGCAACACCTTTAAACAGTTCACATTTTACCAAATATAATTATAGAGGTATTTCTTAAACTATGCGATTGAGTGAATTATATTAATATGTTTCAATTTTTATTGCACAGTACGAGAACACAGGCTTAGTTCTTTACTTATCCAGCAATCACAACAGCAGTAAGAGGAAAGGAATATTGTAAAAATGAATCACACAGTGTTTTAAACAGACAAGTCTAGGTTACCAGAATGCTCATTTCAACACACAAATAATATCTAAATTATGTTTTTAAATCTGTAATAGCTGAGGCCATGGTATTTAGTCATTTAATTTCATTTTTCTGGATAATTGCTCTTATTGTCACATCACTTTCTTGACTTTCTTTTTATTTTCTTTTTTGCTAAGTTAGTATCCTGTAATGCTTTTATTCATTGGTTTGCATTTCTTTTTGGATATTACTGATTTTCATGTTTTTTTTTTAAAGCTCAACGCTGATTTCGATCCCATATGAAAGATTCACTAATTTTTCCAAAGCATTACCAAGTGGTATACTATCTCACAGAAAACTCATCGTAGTTTTCCTCAATCACATAATTAGCTTATTTCCATCCTTAAGCTTATATCCAGTAACTATAATACTTTCTGGATTTAAAATTAAAATCAGTTTAACTGATATAGAAAACAATATTCCAAATCTTGAAAGTATTGATCTATTTATGGTAAGTAAACTATTTTGGATTGTGCAAAGTAAACCTCATTTAAATTAAAATATAAAAATGCTATGGCATAATGTAATTTTAATGATTCTAAATCTACATTCAAAAAGCAATGGAAACGGCTGGAGCGGTGGCTCAGTGGTTATGGTGTTTGACTGTCATGCGTGAGTACTGAGGTTCAAACCCCAGCACCACGTACACAACCAAGTGTCGGGGCAACGAAGGCCACATGAAAAACTAAATAAAAATTGATTCTGTTTCTCTCTGTCTCTCTCTCTCTCACTGTTCTGCTCTCTCTAAAAAAAAAAAAAAAAGCAATGGAAAAACAAAATCTCTGGATTTTCAAATCAAAATAAAATTCTGAACACTAATTTCATATTAAGGAAAATGTAAATTCTTTCATTCTTTACTTGGGTAAAAGTTCAATTATTTTACACATGAGTACACTGTAGTAAATACATCAATGATTATCTCAAGTGATATTATTATCAGATCGAATTAAAAGAACTTGATTTGGTACAATTTATGTCTTCAGATTGTTTATAGTGCTATATATTCCATGCTACTTTATTGACAAATAAAATACTAGCCGACAGAAATGTACAGTTAAAAGTCAAAAGAAGTACGTGTTTCAAAATAGTTGTGTAACCGGCTGCAAGGAGTGCTATTTTAATGTCATCTCAATGGAATTCTCAGCAAGACAGATGATTGAAGCTTATCTTTTTACAGTTGTATAGCGTAAAAGACTAATTTTAAAGCCTAAACTTGATCACTCTACAATTGACTCCATTTGGGACAATCTGATTCAGCTTCAGTAGTAGTTTCTACTCTAATTTAGAAATGTGTTGGCTTTTCAAAAGTAGATGCAAAAGCTAAAGCTAAATCCAATATTGCTTCAGTGTGGAGGAGCCTCGGCTTTCATTTCACAAAATTGGCATGAAGTAAGAAGTGTCATTTCATTATTTTCTTTACAATAAAGTTAAGAACAAAGTCTAAGAAAGCTTGCATATTGTTCATAAACGTTTCCAACTGTTGTTTGACTGCTGAATTTGTGGATAAAAGAATTGGGAGGATTTCAAAAGAAAAGATCAATTATAGATAGATAGACAGATAGATATAGAGATATAGAGATACAGTTGTGTTTTTTTTTTTTCTCACCAGTATGGGGGATTGAACCAAGGGGTTCTCCACCACTGAGCTACATCCACACCCTTTTAATTTTTTATTTTGGGACAAGGTCTTACTAAATTGCCTGGACTAGACTCAAACTCAAAATCTTCCTGCTTCAGCCTCCTAAGTAGCTGGGAACGCAGGCATGTGCCAGTGCACCTGACTACCAAGCAAGGTATTTAATCTGATATACTAACATGTAGTAATGTTTTAATAGGATAATTTTATTGGTGATGATCTTTTAAATATTACATAACTTTTAAGAAACTCTAGTTACTTATGCATGTAACTGATTTGTAAAATAATTATCTTTTCCCCTATTCCTTGCTAATATTCTACCATTAGAAATGTGCAGAGAATATGTATATTTAAATATATATGGTCACTAAAAGAATTCTTAGATTAGTTCTGTTACAGAAACAATATATACTGGATTAATTCCTAAAGAGCACAAGTGTGGAATCATCAATAGCATTTGTGAGAAAAAAAAATTGCCTCCAAATTTAAAGTAGCACTTTTTATTCTACGAAACATGTGTAAGAGAGAACATTGTGTATATGTGTGTGTTTAGAGTTATGTGTGTGCAATGAAATACTTTAATGTACAGATGGAAGTTTATATTGATTTCAGTAAAGGCCAGAACATAATGATAACATGAATAACAGATAATAGCATCTGGCATTTTTAACATTTGAAGCCCTGAAATCTTTGGAGAACTGACAATTGAATGAAACCGGCAGCCCTGATTATTTCTCAGTACTTTCCTTTTGAGATATTTTGAAATTTTTCCAAATTCAGGATTTTTTTTTAGGGGGCATCTGGATAGTCTATTTCACTGAGAGAGACAGACAATATTTTCTGAAAATTGCCACCAAAATTAAGCAACTGTTGTGCATATGAACTAGATAACAATGAATTAGAAATAATCACTTGATTTCTGGTCATGTGAGTGTTGTGTGTAAATGGTGTGTGGCACAGAGGAGGTGGCAAAATGGCAAACAGAAGGACAGGTAGGAATAGTACACACCACATTCTGGTCTTCAAATATTTTTGATGTATTGTCAGGGCCACATGCAGCAATTCCAGGAGAGCTCATTGGAAAGTGACAAAAAAAAAAAAAAAAAAAAAAAAAAGAGCCAGTCTTGTAATTGGTTTCTGTGTATTCATATGGAAACCTGCCTAGATCAGAGGATTCTAGTCCTGCATCCTCTAAAGCACCCGGTGCAATGGGCTTCCACCACACCTTGCCACATACCATCTTTCCATTATTCTTTTTTAAAATTTCCTAATTTTTCTTAATATTCCCTAAGCTTTCTCTATGTTGTGTGTTTGGGGGGGATTTATTTTCCTTCTCTCCAGTTCCCCCATTTTCTTTTTCTTTATTTTAGGGAATTCTGGGCCTACTACTTAATTTCTGTATGACAAGGACCAACAATTATAACTCCCTAAGTATCACTGTTCTCCTCTAAAATACCATGATGCTAACCCTGCTTTGTAGGACTGCTGGGATAATAAGACACTGTATATAAAGATTCAGACTTCATTCGTGTTGCACATGGTATCCTTCTGATACCTTCTCAATGAGGACACTGAACAGAAACTACCTTTTCAAAATAATACCTGTCAAGCCTCACATTTTATTTTCAAGATTCAGAAAAGGATGGGATAAATACTCCCTCTTAGTAGATTACCTTGGCACAAATGAAGGAAGAAAGAACAAGGGTGAGACACTGTACTGAGGAGTTAACAGTGATTCAGGAGCACTTTGTGTGTGTCCCCATCAACCATAGCTCAAGCAATGACTCACTCACCCTTTGCAGATAGCTGTGACAATAAGCATTCAGCTCAAAAACATGTTTTGCCAACTCAAAACTAGGGCAAGCACTTTGAGTCCAAAAATTAGAATCTCACATGCTCTCCTTGTCACCATCAATGGCATTAAATTTCAACATAGCTTCTAAATTCTAGCTTTCAGAAAATTCAGGCTGAAAACTGCAGCAGTAAGACTTTTCTGTCGGACCTGAAGTAAGTCAGTCTTTCTCAACAAACAAACAAACAAACTAAAAAACAAACCAAAAACTAAAGAAACCCTCCCTCCAGTTTTTGTGAAACACTGTACCAAATCTATATGCATTAGATAAAATCATTCTCCAGCTGAATCTAAAAGCTGTCAAGATAAATCAAGATACTTTTTGGAATTATGCAAAAAACAAGGTTGGAAAGTAAAGATAAAATATTTGTTATGAGGTTCATGTTTTGACTCTGAATAATGAGAAGGATAGCCAAGGATATGATGGGAGGGGTCCCAGAATATAAAGGGTGCAATGATGACATTTGATAAGGGCATACAAGTATAATCAATGTCAAGCAATATAAGATACTCTACACAAAACGAGAAGCCACTTGAGGCACATTTGCTTCATTACTACTCAGGATTGGATCTCTCTGTCTGATGCTGAGGTGGAATGCTGTAGAAGCTCTCTGCTGATTGCATTGACCAAGGTCCCTTGACAACACAGTCACGTGGGTGGATAAGGACAGAAATTCTAGGTGCCACTTTGCACATGCACTGAGATACTCCCAGAGATTAGAACATGCTGGGGTTTTGCATAAATCATGCAAGGGCAGGGAGGCAGTTCTAACTTGTAAAGTACTGTCTTTCGTGGATAATAATGACTTCTACTAAACCCACGCATCTCTGCAGATCCTGTGTCTATTGTAAGGTACACCTTTAGGGGACAGGTGCCCTATGCCATGCTAAACTGAAAATTGACTGGCTGGAGATTAAGTAGTCTTGTGAATTGGAAGGTGTCTCCATTTTCTAATGCCCACTTCTATGTAATGGAATTGAATCAACAATCTTGACCTGTTAAGACTACCTCCTAGCAACCTGCCCACTTCCTAGAATACTCCAACTTCCATTTCAGACAAGTTGTACAGCAATGATCAGTAAGTGAATGGTGATAGCTTTCTAGATTCTACACACAGATGGAAGTTCAGTGTGAGGTGGGGTTTTTTTGTTTGTTTGTTTTTTGTTTTTTACAAATCTGGATGGCAGTGGGTCATTGTGGTGGAGAGAAGAGCACCTTTGCCAGTTTGTGATCACTTAAGATAAATTTCTTATACTCTGCAGGTGTCAGTTTCACATTTAGTATCATCAAATATGTATTATTTAAAAGAAAGAATTTTCTAAAATACAGCTTGAGAAACCCTAATCTGAAAAATCCAAATCCAAAATGCCAACATGACAATCAAAATTTTCTTTTTAATTTTGTAGCATTTCAGATTTTAGAATTTTGGGTTAGGGATGTTCAACAAGTGAAGTCTATGCAAATATTCCAAAATCTGAAAACTTGCAAAATCTGAAACACGTCTCATTCCAAGCAGTTTGGATAAATGGTACTCAATTTACTATATTGTGACAGATTAATTGCATACTTCAGGTGAATTTTTAAAAACACCCAACAGAATAAAGTGACTAAAGTCAGCAGGGCACAGACTAACCAAACGCTGCTATGGTGTGACTCCTCATATTTTCACGTGATGTCAGGGATGATGGGGTTTCTTCTGGATACCCATCTCTGACCACCTCATGCAGGGGAACACATTCCTTCCTCTCCACATTGAGCGTCTGCCTGTGCTATTCTTTAGCCGTGTATTCAGATATGGCTCAGTCCTTATACTGGTCTCTGAGCACACATGTGGCTGAGGTACACATGCATGGTGGCTCAGTCCTTATACTGGTCTCTGAGCACACATGTGGCTGAGGTACACATGCATGGTGGAGATGGGTCCTGTCTGTTGCTGTGTCTCCAGAACCCATCTCTCTGTTTGGACTTGAGGATGCCGGTGAAAGTATATGGGAAGAAAAAAGGGAAGGAAGGAGGGAGGAGGAAAGGAAAGGAGGAAGGATTTGGAAACAGCCCAATCTTGTGATCACTACTGTGTATGCTGACTCACACTCTGAGACATTAAAGCCAAAATCAAATTAGACCCACCCCACTGTAAATCTGTGAACTTCAGAAAGTAGTACAAAAATGGTGCATACTTCTGAGAGAATGGCTATTTCAGTGCTTTAAACATATCAACTGACAAATCCATTAACAACTTACCTGACAAATAGCGAAATAGAATAACTCACTGTCATTAGGTTCACACCTGCAATTATGGAAAGCCTAAACAATGGGTGTTCTAGCTGTCAAAACTTTTAAATGACTCTAAGTTGTTTATGATTAGGGGTTGGAGCCGTAGCTTGGTGGTTAGGGTGCTTGCCTGGCATGCACAAGTACACGGGTTCAAATCCCAGCACCCATGTATGTAACTAAGTGTCAGAGCAATGAAAGCCATGTGAAAAACTCAATAAATATTGATTCTCTCTCTCTCTCTCTCTCTGTCCTTCCCTCTTTAAAAAAAATAAAAGTAGTTCATGGTGAATTGGGCCAAGTTAGGCAATTCAGTTTATAGAAGTAAAGACTAAATTGGCTCCTGCTCAGTTACAACTTCCGGCTTTTGGGATGAAACCACCTCTGAGAAAACCAAATTGCACAAATGAGTCTCCTTGACTTTGGGATTGATACAGCTTAGACATCCAAAATCCATGATCCAAAAGCTCAAACACTCTATACATAGGCACCCCAACACAGTTCCTTCATGCAAGTTAAAAAACAGATTTGGCATGATTCCAAGATTCTTTCTAATTGGATTTAATCTTCAACCCTATGGTTCAGAAAGAACTAGTGAGCTTACATTCCCTTTATGACGGGACAGATGATAGAATCAATCTTTCAACGCAGTCAATTGTCATCATCATGGGAATAAGAGCCACTATAATGAATATTATTTTAGGCAAGTGACAGGGAAAGTTGGGTTCATTTATAAATATCATCTGAAATCTAAAATTATTACTTAATCAAAATCTAAAACAAGATACAGCATTATTAATTATGTAGAAAGGAATGTGAAAGATAATTTAGGAGGAAAAAGCCAGTAATACTCTGCAATCATTCTTGCCTCCAGCTTATTGAGTGACACATTGAAACAATACCTCTTTCTCCTCCTCTGTCTTCCCATGAGCTTTGCTATAGTTGATAGGAGTGTCCCAGCCCTCTTGGTCACAGAGAGCCTGATAGAATGCTGCATTGACCAGAATGCTGCTTGTTTTGAATGGGGAAGAGGAAGGTGTTGGAATGGTAGTGTTAGAGGAAGTTAGGGGTGCAGCCTTGTCCAGGATTCGATTTTTTTTCATGCTTAAGTCCAATGTCCCATTTTCATCCACTTCTATCTCAGCTCCCTGGTACACAACAGGAAACAGAAAAACATTTAAGCAGTTTGCAGTTATAGCCGAGCATGTGGGGCTTTTAAGGGATAATTTTAAATGTAAGCTTTTATGGAAGTATATCTGCTTTTGAATCAAGCTTTCTGATTTGCATTGGGTATTGTTCAATTCTTCAGCAGACTTTTAAGAACAGCTCCATTAGTGAGCTTCGTGTTTCTGGGTTTAAATAAAGCAAGCTTAATACAAATAATAAGATGTTCTAAATACTGAGTGTATTGGCTAAAATTGTTCTGTACGTGTATACATTTTAAAAGTTTAGCTTTAAATCTTCTTTTCTACTTTACAGAATTATTATTCCAAATTCATCATTTAAGTATTAACATTTGTGTTCATCAAAAGGCACATATAACTTCCTAACTCCTCCATCAAAATATTAATGTAACATGAGAAATATGCAAACATAACCAGCTGGAAGAGAATCTTTATTGGAATAGTAGATAAATACAAAAGCAATGTTTCTCCCTTGGTTATTTGAACTGGAAAGATTTGTTGAATCATGGCGGGTGGGAAGAGAGTCAGGCAATGCAATCAGACTTCACACGTGGGGGCCCTCAGGTAGCAGCTGACAGTGTGACCTTTTGGGGTTTAATGATGATAACTTCAGGATAAAGGTATTTATTTTGCAGATATTTAGCATGAGACTTAAAACTAATCCTATTTTATGATACTCTTTGTGATACCTTTTGCCAAGCTTTTTTAATTTTTTAAGGGAACAGTATTGCAATCTGGATTTGGCTCACATCCCAATAAACTGCTGATGTGTTCTGGATCTGCTTCGAGATTCACACCACAGGGGGGGCTTGTATAGAGTCAGGAATTGCAAACATTACCATGCAGTAACCAAAACTGGAAGAACATGCCTGTCATTTTTCCAGATAGGTCAAATAACATCTTCCCAGCACATTCAACATCATCTATCAAGTCATAATTAATTTCTTAGCAATTTATTTACTCTTTGCTTTTGTTTGGAAAAACAGTAGTCTTGAATGTATTAGCAAGATCCCTAATGCCCATGGTCACTTCTCTGAGGATGTATTTTAACTCCCCCTACCTCTGCCACCTTTAGTCTGACTTGCAACTTGTGCCTGATTGAAAAAATAAAAGCACCTTTTCTATTTGCTTGTTTTACCTGCAAAGTTCATATTTTCGGTCTCTCATCCTACCAGCTAGATATGGTGCATTATATTTGTAGGAGATAAATACACTTCTAATATGTTATCCTAAGATGCTTTGGCTATATCTTTCTGTCCCTTTTTAGTAAACAGTTTAATCTCCTGTGATAGTTTTAAGCCCTGAATTTGACAGTACAGCTTATCCTGGATAATAACGTAGTAACCACAACATCTTACGCCATCTGTATAATATCAAATACATTTTTATACCAGTATTAATAAACCTTAGTTACAAAAATCCAAGATATTAACCATATCAGTGCCATGTGCTCGCTCCCTTCATGATCTCACAATGTATTCTGCCAGGCGCACATCAAAACAATTTTTGGCTTTATAGCTGATATGTAACTATAGCAATGAAGGAGAGCTATAGTAATCAAGTTTAATGGCCAACGTAAAGTAAAATGCTAAATATTGTAGTTGCTGACATTTTTCATAAAAAAATAGAAAAAAAAACTTGGGATAAGACTGCACAACCAACATTCACATAAAATTCCAGACCTCTGTGACAGATGGCTTAGGAAAAAGAAGCCATGTGACTGGGCTGCAGAGTTTTATAGTGCAAAACCCATAAATAGTGCAGATTCGATCTCTCTGAAAAATACAACTATTCCAAGACAACACTCATATATATTCTAGTTTTTACAGAAAAAAAAACTCCAAATAGTAATTATTTTTAAATATGAGAGATTCAAGGAGTTACTATGATTATACATCTTGAGTAACCAGCGTTTGATTGAAAAAAATCCCTCTTAATGTTTAAAAAAGGTGCTTTTCTATACCGGTGCCCCAACAGGCTACTCTGAGCACCTGCCTTGACTTGGAGAGTGAACTGTACGTTAGGGACTGGGGTACAGATGGGCTCTGTAAGCACATAGATGCATTCAACAATTGCACACAGTAACAGCTAAGGGTCCCTTTCTGCCCATAGATGGGAGATAACACATTTGGAGCATGGAGCATGGGTTTTTATTCAGAGCAGTATCAACAGACATTCTTTCTCTATGCTTGAAACTCTAAATGGCAGCACAAAAGGGAGAAGGTGGGAGCGTTAGAGCCACAGCTAATATGGTCAGGTCCCTCCCTCTCCTAACATTCTAATTCCTTGAAGTGTTATCTGGGATCCTTACATTAAGTATTCACTTTCACATTTTAAATTTTTTTTTTTTTGAAGCTAGGTGTAGGTCTCATGTTATTCATGTACTTTCCAACCCAGGAGAGCCATCAAAGGCCATTTCAGCCATTTTTGAGTTATAAATGCTACCTACCTCTTAATAAATTACTGAGAAAGCACTTTCATATGTTCATAACACTAAATTTTGGGAAAAAATTAACTTGAGAAATAAATTGTTTCTACCTTCAAGGGACTTATTTTTGTGCATATCAATTTCTAGTGAAAGATAATTTGATAACTACATTTATAAATTATTATTAAATTAAAATTTGAAAGAATTATTGTTTATAATTTTTATTTATACTACAAAATAAGCAGTGACCTCAATGTCCAACAACAGAAAAATGGTTAATGAAATTATACACATTATGTGGCCAGTAAAATGTTAATTATGCGAACTGAGTAGCAAGTGATATGGAAAAATCTTCCTATTGCTGAAAACAGGAACAAGCATGGCATTCCTGCTATGTTTACAACTAGCAGAAAGAGACAGAATTTTTTTTGAAGACTAGAGGGAAAACACATAAATTACCATATTTGTATTTAGCGGATAGGCTTAAGGCTGTTTTCCTCCATTATTTTCCAGGCAAATATCTTGTTTTGTCAACTAAAAATTACACATTCAAATATGGTGCTGATGCAAAAACAAAATCATAATTTTACCTTTAATGTTCTGGCTATGAAAATTACTAATTTTCACCACATTGATAAAATAAGACATATTGCTTTCTTTCCTTGGCAAGCTTTCTACTAATCCAGGAGAAGTCGCCTGCCACCTTTTGGAGAGGTGCAACCCAAGTGTCACTCTTCTCAGGGCTCTGCTGCAATTCACCTGTGGCTTTCTCTTGCAGCATGTGTTCTTTCATTCTTGCTTCTGTGCTTTTTGTTCAGGGAATACCCTGTCTGTATTAAAAGCTATCTAAAATGTGTTTTCAAAGTAGGCAGGTTATTAATAAATAAATGAAATAAAAATATTTTCTTCTTAGTCAATGGTAATTGAACATCAAGGTTATTAGGACTATAAGCTTGTGAAGTATATTAACAAAATAGAATGATGGATGCAAAGAAGAAATAACTAATGTAAGGCATACAATTTAAATGTAATTTATAGCCACTTCCTCAAAATCTTTGTCTCACATTTGAAATCCTGCTATGAAACTCTTGGGGGACTGACAGTCTATATGCCCTAAGCTATTTAAAAAAAAAAAAACAAGTCACATGGGTGAAAATTCAAATTTTAGTTCCAACAGTTATAGCCGTGCCAGTCAGAGAAAATCATCCTGTATCTCTATAGTATTCTTTCTTCCTATGCAAAGTGGGAGAATATTTGCTAATTCATAGAGTTTCTAGATGGATTAAAATGGATTCATGTACGCAAAGTGCTTATGTACAGTGCCTGGCATAGTAAGTGTTTCATAAATGACGGCTAATGATAATGATTTGACTGGGTTTTTGAGTAGCAAGAGAGACATATCCCTGGGTTATTAAGTATCTAGCTTCCCTGCACTTACAGGATCAATCCTTGTGATCTCTGGCCCAAGACCCTCATCACATTGCACTCACAATGTATGGTACAAACCATCCTGATGTTTAAGTTACTCGAAAAGACTGTGGTTGGATTGGAACCATCTAGGGGGCCACCAGGCTATTCCTGTGAACAGGCAGCAGGAGTGGCGCTGTGACATCATGTCATTTCTAGGCCTTGTTCAAGCACAAAACAGACTTTGAACTTTAAGCATTTCAAGCAAGTGTCAATTTTTTGTTTTCTTTTAAGGCACACTCTGCATATGTCATTTTGTCTAAACAGGTGGGGAAAACACCAAAACAAACAACAGAATGCTTGGCAAGCAGCAGAGATGAGGATAAAGATAGACTGTGAAGCGAGTTCCTACCTCTGTCGACCGGGGTGGGAGGAAGGAGGGAAAATGGGGAGCGGATCTGATTTGGGCTGGCGCAGGCTCTCATGGGACACTTACAGGAAAGTGCTCAGCAAACTCAGGATGCTCGCTCCCTACCCCTTAGTGCCCAGTGCTGTGCTCTTGCCAGGAGTCACAATGGCCAGACCACAGGGGAGGTGTTTGGAGCTGTGGTTCGTTTATGTTTCACAACTCATACTAATTCCAAATAAAAATGTACAACACTGTATACACATCTTAAAACCAATGAAAGTACTAGACTCAAAAGAAAGATAATATTTCTGACAAAATTACCTTTAACTTTTATGATATCCACTAAGAACAGAAAGTACTAATTATTTTCTACAGACCTGATTCCTTAAAGAAATACTAAAAACACAGGCAATTTTTGTGGTGCCAGTGTATTATGCACAAGCCAGATCGTATTTTAACAGATAAATGATTCCTTTTAAAATCTTCTACTTTCAGGATGTAATGGGCTCTGCTGTGGGCAGTGACCAGCAATGACTGACAAGCACGTCCTCCATACTGAGCACCATGAGTACCTGAGCTTGGTGGATGCTGGTTGGGTGAATGGACAACAAAGTACACGGAAGTATGATCCTTCAGTGCTGGGCGGGGACAGAGAAGCAAAATGTCTTAGAGTATGAGGCTAAGAAACTTTCTGAAGAAAAGTACATTTTAGTTTATCTGTATCATATTTCACCATCATTTTAGATTGTGTAGGAGCTCAGTTTTCTTGCCCCTCTGAAAACAAGTTGTGCTCCCACGATTTTCCTTTAGGGTAGTGATTTTGCAAATTACTAATTCAGATCTCCCACTAAACCTGGGAGGTAGTTGTGTGCTTACATATGACATGAAAAAAATTTTTATTAGCCCCAACAAGTGGGCATGCAGGCAATTTTAAGGTTAATGGCTTTTGGCTTGGTTTTAGAAGGTTGTGCCTGTAGGTGACAATCTGACCTTGAATTCATTCTCCTAAGGTTTGTTAAGCAACTGAAGAGAGATGTTCATTACATAAAAGTATGGAGCAAATGGGAAAAAATGAAAGTAAGAAACCAGGCATCACCTAAGTTCTGATCAAACTCATAACTGTTCTCATCTCTTCAAACTCTGTGCATGAAAGGATAGCAACCAGAAGGTCATTTTTTTCCTTCTTCTTCTTTTTTTTTTTTTGCTGTTGTTGTTGTGCTGCTGGGCACTGAACTCGGAGGCTTATGAATGCTAGGCAAGTGCTCTACAAAGCTACATCCCCAGCCCCATAAGGTGATTCTTTTATCCTGCTTGTCTGTCAGTTCCTTGAAAGTCTGTGACTTAATTTACCCTTTGATTAAGACAGTCCAGCACTTACACACCTTCTGGTCAGTACAGCTCTGAGTCCATTTATCTGGATGCCTCTTTAATACACCAAGAATGCTCAGTTACAGAAATATAGAGTAAAGAAAAGCTGTACATTTCCACATACTTATTTATAAGTAAGCAATGAGATTTGTTTATTTGGGGCTAATAGAAAAAAAAGGATACTAGCAACCTGCCATGGAACAAAAATCAAAGCTAGTAGAAAGAGAATCAGGCTAACATTCAATGTGAAGGGAAACACTCTTTATACTCAATCCTGCATTAAAAATAAGACTCAGCAAAGTGTGACACTCACAACAGAAAGGACCCCACATAAGGTACTGTTTGCTCACAGGTTGTTTGTCAGGGTTAATTACCTTGGCTTTACCTTACTTTTGCTAGAAGAAATACTCTTTTTGTTGTTTCAGGAATTGGCGATATATTCTGTATTCCAAAAACAGGACTCAACAAGGGCAGGTTTCTACAAATTGTTACAGTTGTGTGCAAATGTACATGCTGGCAGAATTCTGCATAGTGACACTGCAGGGTGTCATATTTATCCTAACAACCATTATGTTAAAGGAGATAATTTTCATACAAAAATGGCTTTCAAAACTCCTGAATAACCAACTGCCTTAAAACTTCTTTCTACACTTTCTATCTCTTCCATTCTCAGCATCATATCAACAGTTTGATCTCGTAGGTGAGGCCGAGATGGCAGCAGGAGGAGGATGAGCCCTACAGTGGATTCCCAGTCAGCCTGAAAGCTGGGTCCACTCCATGGAGATGCCTTGGCACCAGGGTGGAGGAACATACATTAGAAATGGATGATCTGAACTGTGCCACTTAAAGTCACTTTTTTGATCAGAAATCTTCTCTAAAAGAGAAGAACACAGGGGCTGGAGTAGTGGTTTGGTGGTTATGGCGCTTGCCTGGCATGCACGAGTATGTGAGTTCAAACCCCAGCACCACATATACAACAAAGTGTCAGAGGAATGAAAGCCACATGAAAAACTAAATAAAAAATGCTTCTCTCTCTCTCTCTCTCTCTCTCTGTCTCTTATTTCTTAAAGAACAGAGAGAAGAACATATATATGTACATATAAAGTAAAAGCCCTCATGGGTTGCCATCTTTGCTAGTGTTTGCTGTCAGCAATTTGAGGGAACATGGAGAATCTTGAAGTGACAGGCAGAATTCATCTGCATGTGCAGAGGGAAAGCATGCATCCTAGCACCGTTACTTGAAGACTTATAATATTGGTACTTGTGTTCTCACAGGACAGCCTGAACCATCAAATAATAAAAGAGTAGGAAGGAAGATATTTAAGTATTTCTGCAACCAGATCCCTATTAGATTAGAATATTCCTTTTTTACTCCAGCTTTAAAATATGGATTTAAAAATAAAGTCGCATTATAAAATCCTCCAAATCATTTGCCTAAGGCAATAGTTTGTGCCTGGGATTCCTTTTGAATTCAGACAGTTGGGTATTTTCTTTATATTTTTTGAGGATGTGTTTTTCTTTATTTAAGAACCTCATTTGTTTAAAAATTGCTTCTGAGTGCTCTTTGGCCACCAGCTCTTCCTGGGGTTTACTTGGCTCAGCTTTGTCCAGAAGCTAATTCTGATTCTTCTGTCAAATGCTTGGTGGTATTGCACTACCTGCTCTCCCGAAGGCCTGGCACAGTGCAGGCAAGCAGCTGACCACTTCGGAGACAGTCTGCTCTTAAAGGGGAAAAACGGGTACAGGCTGTAATCATGTGGGTTTCAGGGTTTCAGTTTAACTCAGGGAATCTTCCACTTATGGCAGAGGCAAAAGCTCTTATCAAGTAAGCCTGGACACTTTATTTCAGCCATCCAGGTGAAGTCCTTTGTGTAAAGAGGAGTTACTGCCTCCGGCGGGAGGAGGTGGTTTGAGCCTCTGTAACCTCCTCTGGGGATCTTCCAGGATAAGACCCTCACTGGCATAAGGCCAGGCATGGAGGTTCTGTGTATCAGTCCTTACCATCAGCATGCACGGGTACCGTTCATATGTGGAAAGGAAAGGCTGTGAAAAAGGGGATTACTTTCATGGGTTTCAGAAATGTAGTGTTTTCATGAAGATCACAATACTTGATTTTGGAATAGAATGTTCCAAGTTCTCAAACATCCTTGAATCATCTGTTGACAATGTATCCAGGTGTTCCTATGTGTCCTCTAAGAATGCTCTGGCAACCTAGACTATCTTATGTTATATGACAGTAGTGTGCAATAATATAGTTTCATGAGTCGGTTTTATAAATGCTTTACCAGGTCACCATTTAATCAAACATTTCTTATCATCTTTAATTTTCAGGCAGCAAAAAGCTTCCATGGTTGATATTTATTTTAATAGCAATCCTCTTTTCTTGTTCAGCCAATTCCCCCTATCAAAAATAGCTCTTAAACCTGTAAATTCTCCCCCGGGTCTCCATAACCCACTTCTCCCCAAACTTTGGTACACCACTTTCAAGAAGAGCCACCACCAAGGCATGCACACTTTTCTTCCTTGTTCCACCAACATCAACGCTTTTCAACATTCCTCTCCGTCAGGCAGGGAGGAGATGGTTTGAGGGGTAGAGGAGCTGAGTGGTGGTGAATGTGGTTAGGAACATGAAAGGCAGTTTATCCTCATGGTTCTGTCGCTGGCCCACCCTCCAGGCTCTTGGACTGGCCTACCTTGGCATGCAGACTCTGTGGTTTGTTGGAGAGGATGTCTGCGGCTTCCCTGCAGCGGGTGGAAAGGTTCAGGATAGCAGCAGCTGCTGCTATGTGGGTGTCTTCACTACATTGACCGTAGCTATAAGAGCTGGCACGGCTCACGCTCTGTGTGTGGGCGCCTGCACTAGGCAGTCGATTAGGAAATTTGACTGGATTTGAAAAATGCTTTGCTGTTGAAGAGAGATTTGATTAGCAATTGCATGTACGTGGTTTTAGTCATTAAATAGGTTTGTTTTTTTAAAGATATAACTTCTTGCATTAAAATATGTGAAGAATAAATTAATGCATGAGCCATTATCCATTGGTATGTTAAATGAAGGTTATTCAGATGGGTTTTCATGGAGGTTCACAGATCAAATGATGTGATTGCTGGGAAAGAATGCCTATTCTCTTAATACTTTTTGTATTGACACTTCTTATGACAAAAACTCCATGACTAATGTTATGGGGCAGGTGCACTGGCAACATTTGTGGCAAAAAAATATAGCTCAAAACCCCACAAGCAAAACCCATCAGGGATTACAGAGAGCTTAAAGCATGTACATCTAAACACCACGTATATAGAGGGCCCATAATTTCAGTACAGAAAAAAAATGTATCCTTTTCATGTTTATTTTCACAATGACCATTTATATTTAGACAGGGAATTGTATTTTTATTATTTGACATGAAGGTTTGTTCTATATTTAACTAGTAGAAGTTGTACTTTATCCAAGTAGAAGGAACAAAATAGACAGTGAAGTCTAATGAGCTGGCATTTTGCATATTCAGGGAGAGCAAGATAAGCAAAGGACAGGAAGGAAATGTTCTCAAGGTGAACAGAAAGGCAATTTAGTTATCAAGTCTGAGTTTCTATTTTATATTTCTGTTGTGGGTAGCAAGGCATTACTGAGAAATAGAATCACACATATTTCTCTGTACTGTGGGATGTCTGTAAACATTACTCAAGGTTATGGGAGAAACACCCAAGATTTAATGAGAGCTGACATAAAAGTGTTTACCTATTTATTTTACATTACATACTGCTTATTTTAAATATTTGATTATTTTTCACAAGATAAAATTTTAAATACTAAAAACGTTATTCCTATAATTACAAGAATATGAAAGTGGTCTTTGCTTTGTAGTTTTAAAAATCAATATCCATATTACTTGAGTATATAGAATGTTCTTATCAAATAGCTTCGCCTGAATTAAACATACATATCTGTGTAATTATCTGTGTAAATAATAAAAGTATATATCTACAAAACTGTGCAGATAGGTATAAAACATTGTGTGTGTTTGTATAACAGTTGCCCCCCTGAATCTAACAAGTTGTCTTGGTTATTTAAGTTGGCTGGGACCTATTTTTGGCAAGAATAGGTAAAATATCTTTTGGAGTGAAATGTAGTTCTCACTGATGGATAAAGTCCTCTCAAATCTGTTTGTTTTCTGCTGGGTTTTATTTATTTATTTACTGTGCTGGGGTCAAACAAAGAGGCTTGCACCTGCTAGGCAAGCCTCTACCTCTGAACTACACCTCTAGCCCTACTGTGGGTTTTAGGCAACTTTCTAGTTCTCTGAAAGTGTAGAACAATGTGACATGATGAAGTAAATATCTAGCACTAATCTAGGTATAAGGTCTCCAGGAGGGGGCGAGGGGAGAATATGGGGGAGTGGGTAGTGGGCAGGAGGTCGATAAAAAACTGTATTCTGTGCCTATCTGTAGGAGAAAGAGACCATGAATGGGAAGAGAGGCAGGGAGTGCTTAGGTGGGATACTGTTGCATTGTGTACATGTATGAATACATAACAATAAATCTTATTATTATGTACAAGTATAATGCACCAATGAAAAATGTAAAAAAAAGAGATCTGAGGGATTTCATGGATTTGTATAATTGTAAAAAGTTCATGATCTGGGACTGGAGCCATGGCTCAGTGGTTACGGCACTTGCTTGTCATGCATGACACGGGTGTGAACCCCAGCACTACATATACAACGAAGTGTCAAAGCAACAAAAACCACATGATGAACTAAATAAAATTGATTCTTTCTTTCTCTCTTTCTCACTGTCCCTCTCTCTCTTAAAAAAGAAAAAAATTCATTGTCTACGGAGAACTTCAAGTGAGTAATTATTTAGCTTTTTCTAATGGAAATTAAGTTACCTAATACAGAAATCATTTCCTGTGTTTGTTCCCAACATTTATTTTCTCATTTTTTATTAGAATATTTAGGAACCTTAAACAGCCTAAGGAAATGTTTAGTAAAAACACCAAGTTTTATATATTATGCCATCGATGACCCACGGTCTTTATATGAGGCCATCTATGACCCATAGTCTTTATATTATGCCATCTATGAGTATGGTCTTTATGTGATGCCATCTATGACCTATAGTTTTCCATATGGGACTGGCAGAAGTAAAGAGTATTACTTCATTTTAAATGTTTTTATATTAATTCTTAAATTTGTAAACACATGTCTTGATAGCCACACATTTTCTTCCTAGTTGAAAAGAATCTTTATTCCTGAGATTAATTTCTTCTGAGGATTTTTACCTACCCACCCCCTCCATCTTC
>PVKS010012121.1:0-54670 GCA_004027875.1 Aplodontia rufa | reverse complement strand
TATCCGTAATTATTCCAAACTGGAGATGCCTGAAATGTCCACCCACTGAGAATGGATAAGAAAATTGTATTATATCCCTTACAAATGGAATACCACTCAGCAAGGGAAATTAATGAATTATGAATACATGCAACAACACAACTGAATCTGAAAAACATTGTATTAAATGAAAGAAGTCAGACAGAAATGACTAATTCATCCATGGTTCTATTTATATGTCCTTTGGGGAAAGGCAAAATCATAATATCAGAAATCAGATCAGTGATTACCAGAGGCTAGGAGTAGTGAAAGGGTTTAATTACCTGAGAGCACAAAAATAGTCTAAATCTTGATTGGTAATATTTTACATGATTTTTCTTATTGAACTCTACATGTAAAAGGGATGAATTTTTCTGTGGGTAAATTATATGTCAATAAACTTCTTATAAAATGCTTATATATATATATGATATTCACTCAGTGTATGTAATGGACATTAAATGTGGGATTCACTATTTTATAATTTTTATTTGATTATGACTTAGGAGTGGCACAAAGCTATAATTAATAGAAATTATATATGATATCAATTGTCTATATGCACATTTTCAATGAACTATATATACAGCTTTGTAATTCTTTTTTACCTATGTCATTTGCTTTACTATTATTGAAAATAACTTTTTAACTTTTGAATCCAATAAACATTGAACTTCATGTTTTATATTCTTTGCATTCTTTGTCTTTAGTTTATTCTTTTTGCATTTCCAAATTTATAGGTTTGTTATGGATTGAGAATTTAAAAACCCTAGCCCTTTAGCACACATAGTTCTAGAAGTACTACTAGTTCTAGAAGTACTACTATAGAGCTATAGGTACCAGTCCGTAGGCCTCGTGTGTGTGTGTGAGAGAGAGAGAGAGAGAGAGAGAGAGAGATGGGGTGGGGAGAAGGAGAAGAAAGGAGAATGAGAAGGAGGAAGAGGAGGAGAAGGATAGGGGGAGGGAGAGGGGTAGAAAAAGGGGGAGGGGGAAGGAGAAGGAGGAGAAGAAAAATAGAAGAGGAGGAGGAGGAGGAGGAAGAAAGGGGAGGAGGAAGAGGAGGAGGGAGATATTTACTTTGCAATTGAACTGAGTCATTGGTCATCCTGCAAACTCAATCTCCTTTTTAAAGGTAACAATTCCAGAAATTCCATTGGGTCTCAAAAAAAGATGCATTCTTGAATATACCTTTACAGTCAATGTGTAACTAATTCTCAACTTTTTCTGAAATAAGAGGGGAAAGCCACTTCAAATCTCAACATGAAATTCCGTTTGTTTTTAAATTCCTAAGAACATGTCAGGGTTTACTAATAAGCCAACAATGCTTAGGATGGATGCCAGTTCAGTGCACAAAGTCTCCTTACCGCATTCTTTTCACCAATCCTAGACAATTTCTTTTAACACTACAAAGCACCTATAGAGACCCACTATATATAAGGGCCCCTGTTCAGCACATTTATCATAGGAAAGATGAACAAGGCACAGTCTGTGCCTCACAGGTTTATAGCTTATCTTATAAAAATTGCTTTCAAAATGATGATCTTAAAGCCAGTAAGATCCATGACCCACTGGAAATATTCCATTGTGTTTTCATCCTTTTGTAACAAAGCAGTGCAAAAGAGGTATTTATACCTCCAATAGTCAAAAAATAATTTTTTTCTTTAAGTTTCAGCAAACTAAGCATTAATTTTACTCAAATGTCAAAATTGCTCAAGGTGTTTATAAATTATGCTAAGGTTTTCACTGCCCATGTGGAACTGTTATCCCAGGAGAGTGCTCCCAGTCCTTTGAAGAGCATGCCTGGTTTCCGCCTCACAGCTACAAAGCCTAGGCAAGGTAGCTTGATTTTCTTATGCCTCTGCTTCCTCCATTGCTTTAACTTCTCTGCTTACAGTTTTTATAAATTTATTTACTTATTTAGTTTTTCAGTTAAGGTAATGGCCAAAATATTTCTTTCTTCTGGTTTATTGATATTGTCAAGCAACAAAATGCCAACTTTATGTGAAGATCTTATTTCCAGGATTCCCACTCTGCTAAAATGTGAAGGTCTAGACTTTAAAAAATAATGGTCTAAATGATTTTCACTTAGAAAACAATAGTTTAAAACCAGTTGTCTATAAAGAGCTTCCATCTGGATTTTTTTTTTTTCAGAAAAAGTTCTGACTTTACAGATATACCTATGTTCTTACATTTGTCATCAACTGAAATATATATAATTTACCACATTTTCCTTTTTTGATTTAAACCAAACATGTTGTCTTTGGTTCACAACCACTTAACTATTCCTCTTCACAGGTTTTGATTTCTCATTTTATCTGTTTTGTTACTTCACTTAAGCTGCCTTTGGAACTTCTATGGAAGCAAACAGGTAGATAGTATACGAAAGTTAACTAATTTAATTAATCATGGCAATTTAAAAATGGATTCTGTTCAGTCCTTCCCTTTCTTTACTATTATTTTGTTTACTTAGAATTAGAAGTCATTCAAGAGACTGTGTATTTATTTTAATAAACTCCTCCTAATGATATAATCAGGTAAAATATTTATAAAGTTAAAATTATTATTTACTCTTTCCCTCCTAGTGAAATTAGAAATGACTTATTAGGCTTCTGGAAAAAATAATTTTTAAAAACAAAAATAAAAAAAATTCTGCAAACAATTAAAATAGTAGGTAATAGTAGTAGATAATAAATACTATAATTCTTAAGAACATACTAGAAAAAAATTTGAAATTATTCCTGAAGAACAAAAAAATTCAAAATTAGTAATTCCAACATGTAAGATATTTGGATGACAAATAATAAGCAGCATGCTTTCTTAAGAATTAAAAATTTTAATTTCTAATCAGGATCTGCTGTTCAGATTTACCCTTGAATCCAAGTTCCTTCAGGAATGACCGCATTTCAAACATCTCGCACACCCCTCATCACTAAGAGATAATGGGAACCAGCTACTGCAATGCTGCCATCGTGTTTGGAAAGCTCGGCTTTTTCTAAGCCCTTTTGGGTAAAAGTTCTCCAGTTGGCCTTTTTTACTGTGGTCAGATGATCAAATAGTAGGGTCCCTCACCTCAGGGACCCAGGGTGTAAATCAGAGAGAAGGCACACGTGAACTGAGTTTGGTAGTCCCGTTTGAGGCCCTCATGGACACTGGAGTTCCTCACAAAAGCCTCTGTACAATTGGGTTCAATTTGTCACAACTGACAGTCTCTGCTCCAAAGAGGCCCAGATTGGCAGTGGCACAGATGTTATAGTTTTTATCCCTCTTCTCTTTGGACCAGAGGGACCAAAATTGTTCAGTAGAGTTAGTAATTCCAAGCAACTTGCCCAACCCCAAATATGGACCTTTTTCTATTTTCCCCCATCTCTGATGTTTTTCTAGGCCAGTTTCCTTGGCAAGAGAGAAGTAGCTTTCAATCATTGTCACACCCAACCAGAAGGAGACTTCCAGGAACACACTCATTTCGTAAACTATTAGAAGGGCTCTAGGAATATCAGCCAAAAGAACATCCCCACAGAAGCCTGTGAGCTTCTGCAAGGCAGAGCCCAGCCTTGTCTATGGCTGTACTCCCCTACAGTGACCAGCTCAGCCCATCCTGCAACGGTCCCCTCATCCACATTACATACAATTGGTAGAGGAGCTTGGTGGTTGCCCTAACTGCCAATGAACTCGTTTAACTCAAGTGTCCCTACACTACTTTCACCGAACACCTCAGTTGTAATCAGACATCAGCAGCAGGGCACAACTGCAATTGCATCTTGTGGCAAAAGTCACCAAATTCCTCTTCTTTGTTTGTTCCTAGAAAGATGACCGAGGAAAACAAAAATTGTGGCGCAGGCACCTTGTGGTGCTCACTGTTTCCATATAATTGTCTTAAGAGTAATTGAATCTGTCCTTTAACAACTCACAAATTATCTCCTGACAACTTGAAATAATAGACCTTTTTGTTAAAAGGAGAAAGCTTATGGAGACCAAAGGTTAAACAGGTCTTTTCATCATGATAAATCACTGGTTAATGAGGTCACTATTGTTGGGTATTATGACCATCCCTTTTAATGCCATCACCTCCTGGTTGTAAAGCTGACACTACTAATGATCTGCATTCTTTGAACTTTTTCACAATATTGACTGGCTTCTCTGAGCAGATGTTCCTGGGATGCAGTTGCAATGGAAACTACAATTCTTAGTCCTGGAAGGCGCTTCAAGCAAGCTTATGGAATCCAGACGGTCTAAGCACTGGCAGAGAGGCAGGAAAAGGAAGTAGAAGCTGGAATTCTGTGGTAACATTTCCAGTTTGCTGAGGGGATGTAATGTGGCAACTAGCATCTGAGAGCTTAATGAATGGTAAGCAATTTGAAGGTGATAATTGCAAATGATGCTTGATTACTCCTTATACATTATGGCATACATTATCTCAGTCCTTATAAGCCCCTTATAGAAACCTGATTGGTGAAATCATTTTCCTAGATCGCACAGTTATTTATTTTTTATTTTATCTTATTTTTTAAATAGAGGGACACAGAGAGAGAGAGAGAAGTGATTTTTATTTAGTTTTTCATGTGACTCATTCCTCTCACACTTATGTTGTGTACGTGGTGCCGTGGTTCAAACTCGCAAACTCACGCATGCCAGGCAAGCACTGTAACCACCAAGCCACCACTCCAGCCCCTCGCACAGGTACTTAGATGGAGAGGAAACCCTGACTCCAAACACCATGCTCTCTCCTACCACCATTGCCACCAAGAGATGAAATTAAGCAATGTCTGCCTCACCCTCTGTGGTAAGTATTGATAGCCACTGTAGATATTTCCTTTACAAATGCAATTCCATTTGCACTTGATGACTGAACTGATATAGAACTACATAATCTTCACAACACAAGGATTTTAGAGATCAATGACATAGAAGAAAGATCCCCAGAAGCAGGCATTTTAGTAAAATTTGAAGTCAGATAATGAATAGATCATCAATGTCACACATGTAGCAGCATTCTTGGGGCTATAGGGCTTCCAAGATACATTTGCAGTTTTGAAATCACAAAATCTTTGTTCCTCTGTTTTTTTTTTTTTAATTTTTGTTGTTGTTTTGCTACCTTGATTAAAAAGAGAAAAATTGAATAATCCAAAAAAGTTGCTTATATGCAAATATTCGATTTTATTAATTAATTCCATGTTGACAAGACACCCAGGTATTTTGTCATGAATTGTCCATGATGTTCAATGCCTACAGTCCATTAGCTTTGTGTAAGCAGAAAACAATGAAATAATGCAATTTCAATAACTCAAGAGCTAGGAGACATTCGATAACTACTTGAATTAAACTGGCAAATACATAAATTTATTCTGTTAATAAGTAATTTTAATGCTTTCATTTTTTGAGTTACTGAGAAAGAACTTTTCTCATAGGGGAATGAATCTAGAATTACCAATGTTAGATACTTGCTTTACCTGGTAGTAAATAATCACATTGGTAATTTAGCCAATCTTTGTGACTTCTCTTGAGTCTAGTTATCACAGTCTGAGTTTATTGCATTTTTGAGAGGACATTGATGATATTCAGAAAGGAAAAATAAAGAGACAAGAAAGGGGGGTTGGAGAAAGAGAACAGTTTGTATGCAGCATGGCAGGACATTCTTTAATGTGGGGGCTATATTATGTTTGTTGAATTAATTTAATAAATATATAAAAATAAAAATTCATGAATGAAAACCTCAGGTATACATTATAGATAATGGGTTAACTATTTCAGACTTCTTTTTCCAGAGCTGGATGACTTCAAATATTCAATTTATTTTTGTAAATTCCATGGGTCAGTTGGGTGGGGACTCATTTTGATTATTTGGACAGATTGAGGAAAGGGCTCCTCAGAGCAGGTAGCAAATTGCATACAAAGGAGAGAATGATTTCAAAAGGATCTCATTCTATCTTTTCAAAATTGTCCAAAGTAAAATTGAGAAAAATTAATGCAATAAGTCTGGACTGCAGTATTTCCTGAGGAAAGTTTTTTCCATCCTGAGGAAAGACTCCAACCTTCCCTTTTGCACAAAAAACCACAAAACTTAGTACCACCTGAAACATTAAATTAATCTGTTAATACTTAAATTAATTAAGTGCTTTATTTCTGCACTACCCAAAATTCTGGAATAGGAGGGAAGCTCTGATTGTTTGGTATCTCATGTGCCCTAATAATTAGCTGATTTTCACTTTTTTTGAGAACACAACCCTGGATCCACAAGGAGCACAGGGAGGATTAGGCAAATGTTAATGAGTAGGGCTTAATTTCCAAAACAAAACTCAGAAAAGGCCTATTCAACTTCCAGCTGAAGTCTGAAAAATAAAATGAGAAGCACATTAGAATGTTTTGAAATAGGTGGGTGTCAAATCCTGTATTAGCAAAACACATTCTGCTTAATTTCATTTTTTGACACATTTAGGGATCATGGAGTCTGAATTGGAGATGAAATCTGTTCTCTCATTTTCAAAGTTTAATAATCTTCAATCTTCAAATTAACTTAAAAGTGAGTCTAAGAACTGCACAGGTCAGTAGGCAGTGAGAGACATAATGAGAAAAAAAGGATAATTTAAATTTCACTTGAGCCGCACAAGATCTTGCACTATGAGAGATTCAGCTTATATCATTATTCCTCTCTTAGATAGTTCCAAGAAGTGGAATGAAAAACTACAAGAGGCCAAAAGACTTAAAACTACTAGGGCTTCTCTGGTGGAGAGCATAGGAGAGTGGTTCTCGTCATAGGAGTTGCTATGTCTGCAGTGCTTCTGAACACTTCAGTATAATCTGATGATCATATGGATGAGCCAGGGGGTTTAAACCATAACTCTGGGAGCTGGCAGCATGCATACTGCCAAGAACTCACTAATCAGGAATGACCAGCTAGTTCTAGCTCAGAAAAGATAGTCCTAGAGAGGCCATGCCAAGTTGTTCTAATCAACATGTTGCTACTGGACAAAACAGGTATAAAATGGAGATATTATTATTATTATTTCCTGTTTAATAACCTTAAAAATACTAGAAATTGGGTTCTCAATGGGAAAGTGAGAGATATTCAAGATGTAGGGATGTAGTTTAGGGTTGGGTTATTCCCCACCCTTTTATGATGAGGAATAAGAATCCACAGAGGCTGATATTTTGAGCCCCTTGGGAATAACATTCCTTAATTAATTTGATCTCTATTGGTCCTGAATCCAGTCATTGCTTTAGGAGAATTTCTGATATGATATCAACTAGAGGTCAGAAAATACTGCCTAGGAAGGCTGGTGAATCTTTCATACTGGATATGACTGAAGCACCTAAAAGAAGACAGCTAGCATATAATCAAGCATAGAGGACAGGGTGCAGAAATTGTATATAGATATTAGAAGATACCTGTTCTTGAGGAAGAATTTAGTCTGTGATTTTCTTTTATTAAAATCTTGTAGATGTGCCCAGACAGTGCTCCACCCCTGAGCATGCCCAGAACTCTGGCTCCAGCCCCGCACAGACCCCTGCAGGCATGTGGGATACCCCAAGAATGCTGCACCCAGACCCTGTACTGCCGCTGTGTTTGCCCAGGACTCCAGCTGTAGCAGGTTCACTGGACACCCCAAGAACCCTGTACCTGGACACTGCCAACTGTTATGCATACCCACCAGGTGCAGATATATTGGGCCCATCTCTGCCACCAAGGATCCCAGATCCCATTGTGGTGTGTAGGCTGGTCTGTTTCCAACTCCAAGACTCTGGGACCCAGTGATACACCCCTACCACTTACTGACAACAACCCGAGGACTGCCAAGCAACCCCACCAAGTTCCAAATTTGAGATGTGGAACCTAGATCCAAATGGTGCAACAAAACGAGGCTCTAGGCAAAAGCAGCTTTCTGGGAGAAGGCAGTCATCAAACAGGTGATGTCTGACCCAACCCTTTGACCTGCAAAGAAAAAGCACCCAGAGACTTGCCTTGCTTCTACACAGGGAACCTCAATTCAAAGAGCCAGGAGAAGATTTTCAAAGATGAGGAATCAAACTAGAAAAGGTTCACCTCAAACCCACAACTCCCCTACCAAGGATCCCACGGACAGAGAGTGGGATGAAAACCTAGAACAAATTATCAACAATTTGATTATGAAAAAGAATCAGTGAACTAAAAGAAGATTTAATGAAAGTACTAAGTGAGGAAACACAAGAGAGGAAAAACTCTTTATTAAAGAAATAGACATACTGAAAAATTAAAAAAAAAACAACTAAAATCTACAGTTAATCATTTCAGAGGAATGATGAAAATATTTAATAATAGAACAACTTCTCTAGAAAACAGAACCTCAGCTCTTGAAGAAAGAACTTCTGACAATGAGGATAGACTGAGTAAGTCTGAGCACAGGGATGACAAAAAAAAAAAAAAGAAAAGAAACAAAAATAACAGCATCAAAATTCAAACAAAACTTCACAGAACACAAGCAGAATTTTCAAATGTTTGGGATGAAATCAGAAGAAATAATATAATAGCATTGAGATACAGGAAGAAGTCAAAAACCAAATAAATGATATAAAGAACATTGTCAATGAAATATTTAAAGAAATATGTTCCCATATCAGAATAGAGTTAGAAAAACTCATACAAGAAGGTTATATGACACCCAACAGCCCTAATCAAATGTCAAGCTCACTAAGACACATCATATTCAAAAGGTATAACAGGGAAATCAAGGAAAGAATATTAAATGCTGTAAGAGAGAAATGCCAAATCACATTCAGAGGCAAAACAATAAGGATCACATCTGACGGTTCACCTCAGATTCTAGAAGCAAGAAGATTCTGGAAGGAGATTTTTCAATGTCTGAATGACCACAACATGAAGCCAAGACTACTATACGTGGCAAAACTCAGCTTCAAATTCAATGGGGAAATAAGAACATTTCACAATAAGATCAAACTTGCAGCATTCATGAACAGAAAACCAGCATTAAAAAGGATCCTCAAAGATAAACTCCAGATAGAAGAGTAAGCAGACAATCCTCAAAACCCACAAGCAGAGGAAATTCAATAAAAGTACACACTATCAATAATCAACTGAGACAGCTCAGAACTTACTAATAAAACATAACGACAATGAACCACAACTACATAAATGTCCTAACTCTGAATGTGAATTGTCTCAATGCACCAATCAAAAGACACAAATTAGCAGACAGGATCAACAATATGCTGCTTATAGGAGACCCACCTTACAGCCACAGGTTGAGGGTAAAGGATGGAAAAAAAATGTCCAGGCCTACGGCCCAAGAAAGCAAGTTGGAGTTGTAATATATATTAAAAAGTAGATTTCAAACATAAACTGAACAGAAGAGATAAAGAAGGCCACGACATCTTATTAAAGGGAACAGTATAATTGGTAGATATAACCATAATAAATACGTACTCTCCAAACACCAATTCTCCCAACTACCTGGATAAATTACTACATGACATAAAACCACTTGTGGACCTCAACATGATAATACTGGGAGGCTCTAATACTCCTCTATCACCAAGAGACAGACCATCAAAGCAAAAAGATCTCCAGCCTAAACAACTCCATAAATCAAATGAATTTAACAGATATCTGTATTACATTCTACAAAATTGGCTGCGTACACCTTCTTCTCAGCAGCACATGAATCCTTCTCCAAAATAGACTTCACAAAGGAAATCTCAGCAAGTATACAAACTAGATATTATTCCATGTATCCTATCAGACTATGATGCTGTGACCTTAGCAATTAATAGCAAAAATTATAGCAGAAAGCACACATATACACTGAGATTAAATAATACCCTATTAAATGAAGAATGGATCTAAGAAGACATGAGAGCAGAAATCAAGAAATTCTTGGAAGCAAATGAGAATGAAGACACAACATAGCAAAACCTCTGGGACAGCACAAAAGCATTCTTAAGGTGAAAATTCAAAGCACTGAATGCTTACATTAAAAACCAAGAGAGATCTTGAATAAATAAGTTTATGCCCCATCTCAAATCCCTACAAAGGAAGAACAATCTAATCCCAAAACCAGCAGAATACAGGAAATAAAAAAAGTCAAAGCTGAAATCAATGAAAGAGAGAACATAAAAATAATTATAAAAATAACCAATGAAGAGCTGGTTCTTCAAAAAAAAATAAATTGACAGATCCCTAGACAATCTCACTAAAAGAAGGAGAGAATTAAAGCTAATCAAAATCACCAATGAAAAGGGGGTCATCACCACTGGCCCTATGGAAATCCAATGGATTATCAGAATATATTTTGAAAAACTATACTCCTCTAAATTAGATAATCTGGAAGAAATGCACAAATTTCTAGACACATACAATATCCCCAAAATGATGCAGGATGAAATTCAAATTATAAACAACCCAATAACAGGCACTGAAATGCATATAGCAACTAAAAGCCTCCCAAAAAGGAAAAACCCAGGACCTGATGTATTCCCCACAGAGTTTTACCACACCTGTGAGGAGGAGCTAACACCTCTCCTTATTAAGCTATTCCAAGCAACTGAAAAGGAGGGAACTCTCTCAAACACTTTTTGATACCAAAACCCAACAAAGACACATCAAAAAAGGAAAACTACAGAGCAATATTCCTGATGAACAGTGACACAGAAATCCTTAATAAGGTTCTAGCAAACCACGTTCAAAAACACATTAAGAAGTTCATCATGATCAAGTGGGCTGCTTTCCAGGAATGCAACATATGCAAATCAATAAATGTGATTCATCACTTAAACAGAATCAAGGACAAAAACCATATGATCATCTCCATTGATGCAGAGGCCTTTGATAAAATCCAGCACCTATTTATGCTCAAAACTCTAGAGAAGATGGGGATAAAAAAATTTATCTTAACTATGTAAAGGCCATATATGACAAACCCTCAGCTAGTCTAATACTAAATGGAAAAAAAGCTGAAAGCATCTCCACTAAACTCAGGAACAAGACAAGGCTGCCCGCTCTCACCACTTTTTTTCAATATAGTCCTTGAGACTCTAGCCCGAGCAATCAGGCAAGAGAAGGAAATCAAAGGGATAAGAATAGGAAGAAAAGAAATCAAACTACCCCTTTTTGCTAACAACATGATCCTATATCTGGAAGATCTAAAAAACTCCACCAGAAGACTGCTTGAGCTTATGAGCAGATTTAGCAAAGTGGCAGGCTACAAGACCAGCACTCATAAATCCATAGCTTTTCTATACACTAACAACAATAGGGCAGAAGAAGAAATCAGGAAGTCAGTTCCATTTACAATATCCTTAAAAAGAATAAAATACTTGGGAATTAATCTAACAAGGGAAGTGAATGACCTCTACAATGAAAATTATTGAACATTGAAGAAAGAAATTGAAGAAGACCTGAGAAAATGGAAAGACATTCCTTGCTCTTGGCTAGGCACAATTAAAATGGTCATTCTGCCAAAAGTGCTATTCAGATTCAATGTAGTTCCCTTGAAGATAACAATGTCATTCTTTACAGATATAGAAAAAGCAATTCTCAAATTCACTTGGAACAACAAAAAACCCACAATAGTCAAAACATTACTAAGAAAGAGGAAACAGGTGGATTTGCAATACCAGATCTAAAATTATACTGTAGAGCTGTGGTAACAAAAACAGCATGGTACTAGTATTAAAGTAGGAATGAAAACCAATGGAAAAGAATCAAAGACTCTGAGACAAAGTCACAAATCTTTAAGCATCTGATCTTTGACAAAGGAGTCGAAATATAAAATGAAAGACAGTGTATTCAACAAATGGTGTTGGACAAACTGGACAGTCATTTTCAGGAGTTGAAATTAGATCCTTATCTCTCACCTTCCACAAAATCAAATCAAAATGGATCAAGGAACTAGGAATTAAATCAGCTACCATACAACTGCTAGAAGAAAAATTAGGAGCAACACTCCAGCATATAGGAATAGGCAATGACTTTCTCAACAAGACTCCCAAAGCAAAAAAATTAAAGTCAGGAATCAGTGAGTGGGATATCATTAAACTAAAAAGCTTTTTGCTCAGCCAAAGAATTGGTCAAAACTGTCAAGAAAGAATCTACAGAATGGGAGATAATTATGGCCTGTGATTACTCCAACAGGGGTCTAATATCCAAAATTTACAAAGAACTAAAATAAACTTAATATCAAAAACACAAACAATCCAATCAATAAATGGTCCACAGAGCTAAATAGAAACTTCTCAACAGAGGAAATCGAGCAAGTCAATGAATACATGAGAAAGTGCTCTAAATCACTTGTCATCAGAGAAATGCAAATCAAAACTACATTAAGATTTCACCTCACTCAGATTGTCAGAGATAAAGAATATAAACAA
Organism: Aplodontia rufa; assembly: GCA_004027875.1. NCBI lineage: Eukaryota > Metazoa > Chordata > Mammalia > Rodentia > Aplodontiidae > Aplodontia > Aplodontia rufa. The sequence continues at coordinate 42,295 of PVKS010012121.1, read as the reverse complement.
TAACAGATGCTGGAGGGGTTTCAGGGAGACAGGAACACTTTTGGTGGAACTATAGACTCATACAGTCACTCTGGAAAGCAGTGTGGAGACCCCTCAAAAAAGTAGAGATGGATTCACCATAGGAACCAGCTATCCCTCTTCTGGGTATTTTCCCGAGGAGTTAGAATCACCACATTACAGCAACAGCAAAATCTATGTTCATAGCAGCTCAATTTACAAAGCTAAATTATGGAACAAACCCAGATGCCCCTCACTGAATGAATGGATCCAAAAACTCTGGTATATATATTTAATGGAGTTCTACTCATCCATTAGAAACAGTGATATTGCGGCCTTTGAAGGTAAATGGATGGCAATGGAAAAATCATGCTGAGCGAAGTTAGCCAAACCCAGAGAGTCAAGGTTCCAATATTTTCCCTCATTTTTAGAGGCTAGAGCAAAACCCAGGCTTGGATGAAAGGTTGTCAAATTCATGTATTAGACACAACAAATGCATAGCAACACATAATCCAGGTAGGGAGAGAGAATAGTGAGGGATCTAAGGAGAACTCCCCCCCAAAAAAGGCCAAATAATACTTAGGCAATCACTTAATTCTGGAAAATTCACATGTATATTGGTTGAATGGGTGAAATACAGAAGAATCAAGAGACTGGGGTGTGGGTCTTGTGGGTCATATGGGGGTAACTGGTTTAGGAGCAAATGCATAACATTGTTGTTACTTTATATACATTTATGATTGTACAATAACTCAACTCCTTAATGAAAAATAAATAAAATAGAAAAAAATCTTGTAACCAGATTTGGGAGAGAAGCTAGCTTACCCACCATAACTTATTTGGTGGTTAGTTCTATCTATCGAGATGAACCTGAATTTTTTATGTATCAAGCTGGGTTAGACCAGTTCACAATAGGCATGAGAGTCAGCCAGGTATTACTTAGGTCTAGGTTTGCAAATTAGTCATTGAACCTGTTTCCTTGGTGAAATGGCAGGCTCTGTGGTTCTCTGAGTTTGAATCTCTGCTGAATGACATACACAGGTTACTCTACTCTGTTCTTTCATTTCCTCAGCTATGAACTGCAGATATAATTGTGTCTCCGTTAAGGTCTTGTTAGGATTAAAAGATAATTATACAGTGCCTATCTTGTAGGAAATGGTGCATACATGTGACCTGCTGTTAATTACTGTTATTATTTCAAGTATTCCAATTCCACTTGATTCAAGATGTCCCTTTTCTGGAGGGAAGGACTTTTTCTGGAGGGAAGGAATCCTGGACCAAATGAGATTCCAGGGTCTATGAAAGGCTTCTGCCTTAAGTTTCCTGTGAGTTTGATGATGCCCTCCACAGATGGTGCTCTTTTGGCTGAAAGTTTTACAAACTGTGATGCTCCATTGCTTTTACCTGGATGACTTAGGATAGAAAGAGAGTAGAGGTCATATTTAAGGAACAAAGGTACTTCACTCCCAGAAGTTAGGAGGATGAATAAGAAGAAAACACTTCACCCCTTTAAGCTCTTGGTTTCTCTCACAGTCCACGTTGTTTTTAGCTACTCATCAAACTCCCTGTCTTTTGGGGTATGCCACTTCACATGAGTTTGGAGGGGACACGGATCTGAATCTGGCAACAGAAGCTGGGGAGGCAGGCAATCCATCTCATTATGAATACCAACGCCCCACTGGGCTGCAGGACAGTTGGGGAGTTACTCATACCCACAGCACTAAGGTCCAGCATCCCCATGAGACAGTTTCTGAGTCACGACCTTAACAGTGCTTCTTGTTGCCTACCTACTTGCCCATCAATTTTGTGGTCTGCCTTGTTGTTTATGGAAAGTTCCTCTTCTTATTAAGTTTATCAGATATTTCATGTGACTTGCACCCAACAGCCCAGCCTGGCACACCAAATTTTCCTGATTCTCCATTATGGCTGTGGTTAGAATTGTAGGAGGAAAGGACAAGAGATCCAAAGATCTTGAGAAGCTTGCCTTCCAGGGAGGAATATGAGATGAATACAAAATATGTCAGCCCCCTCTCACTCCCCACTGTGGACATTTAGCACCTTCCCTTGGCCATGAGCTTGTTCCAATCTATAAAATAAACTCTGAACTAATTCAGAATTGAAGGTATTTAAGGAACCCTTAATCTGAAGCTAGAGCATCATCACTGCTCCTGCCTGTCTGGCCCTGACCTTGGGCTGCTTAGATTTTGATAATTGGCTTCTGCCTTCTTCCCTGGTACTTGATGACTTGACCAGCAACATGGCTGGTGGGATGAAAACCCTTCTCAACCATCAAAACCAAACCCAGCACTTCCGTTCTGCTCCTGAAAGCAACCCAGTGGCTGGGGTCCAGCCAGGAAAGTGTGAGCTCCATAAGAGGGACAGAGACAGTACTGTTTATGCCTACTGACCCACTGGAGTTATTAGTAACACTCACTTTCATTCTTAGAAGTGTCCTGGTTTGCATATAGGTTATATGGTCACTCTACTTATGAGACACAAGGACCTTCTCATCTTTAGCATCATATTCTGTTTGGTTAGCCCAGGGCTTGGCAGGCAGAAGGGACTCAGTATGTTTTTGAAGGACTAAATGACAGGCTATGTCACAATTTGTCACCTGGGACCTGTCTTTCCTCATATTAGAACTGCTGACTTGACTTTCAAACTACTTGCCTTGACTTTCAAGTACATTCTTACGTTTTCTGTAGCCACTTGAATTAGGTCAACATGAAGAGTCTTCCACTGGACAAAGCTGGGACAATTTGAGAACCAACAAGAATAATAACAACAATGAGATGAATTGGAAGTAGGGTTGAATTCATAATTCCAAGTGATAATGAAATGATTCAGAAAAAAAAATACTTCATTTATGATCTTTGGAAGATCTTACAGACCAACTCATTATTTTATTTTTTATTTCTTTTTAGTAGTTGGTGATTTTTTTAATTTTACTTTTGACAAAACTCATTAGAAAAAGGTAAGAAAGAACAACAGGATAAATAAAACAACAACTAACCTGAATCTTGTAAGTAAACAACATCAAGACTTATTGCTCTGCACAATTTTTTTAGACAAATATGAAGTTACAATTGAGGGGGAAACATTATTAAACATTCAAGAACAAATGTATATATACTTAGTTATCCAGGGCTAATGCCATGTCATGGATGCCCAGCTTGGGTTCCCCATGTTGCTGTTTCCCCCAGAAGACCCCCTGAGTTAAATGGATATCTTGTGGAGATCAGAGATCGCCTTCTGAGATGATTCCCCCATATTCTCACCCTCCAGTCTCCCAGATATTCTTCCTAAGCCCTCCCTCCACCCTATCCCCTACCCTACACCTCCAGGTATCCTAGGGAATCCCCCTGTTGTGTTAAGAATCATACAATTTGAAGTTGTTATTAGCTTAGCCATCTAACATACTGCTTCTCGATGTATTCTAGCTTCCACAGATGAGAGAAACCATTTGGCCCTTGAGTCTCTGAGATTGGGAAATGCACAATGTTTTTGACATGGACAGTAAAGCAAATAATATAAGCATTCTGTCTTACATACTTAGCATAAAGAATGGTATTCATTTTTTGGTTTTCAAATTTTAAAAGAGGAATTTTAAAGGAAGAAAATGTCCCAAGAGTCAAAGCAACAAAACCTGCACATTTCAACTGAGGGAGTAAGTGGTGGAGGAGGAGAGCAAGCTGCAGTGCACAAGCAGTTCAGGATAAAAGAATAAGTAAGTTCTCCAAGGATCAATCAGCTGTTGGCCAAGTTTGATCTCTGTCCTTTTCCAAGTTGAGAAGTTCCTTGGATGTTATGATCCAAAGCCTTTCTTTACTGGCCAACTTACTGCCCGCTTGATTTTAACCATCGAGCCATAGAGAAGCTACGGTTATTATGGTTTTAAAAGAAAAGACGGAAAATCAGTAAGGAGATTTGCTAAGCAAAGAGGGAGTCAGGAAGGGAAAGTCATTTTAACAATTTATAGGAAATCACCTCAATACCTTGGTTTTGGGCTAGTTTGCAACTGGACTGGTGTAAGGATTGGGGGGATGGTTGAGACAGACAGTTTCTGTGGAGAGGCCTGTGAAGCCAGTGTGTGCTAAAGAGCTTATGTCTTTCTCATAACATGCTTTTCTCTAGTTCTAGCTGGGAGTGGAGATGTGGCCTTCACTTTTAGCTGACTCAAGTTTCTGTGTCATGTGGACAAATCAGGCAATCATACTGCCTATTAGGTACTCCAGACTGTCCAACCAGATCCAAGATCGAAAAGAACCTAGCAATTCACACTTCAGTGCCTCAACCAACTCATTATTTTAAAAGCAAGTAAGTAAGGTAAAAGAATTAATAATTGATCCTGCATTTCTGGTAGAACTATCTCCTTTTAAGTCATAACATCTTGAGAGGAAATCTGTCTTTGTAAAAGTATCCCAGCCATAATAAATGAAGACTTTAATTTTTTAAAGATAGAAGGACAGTGAGAGAAAGAGAGGCAGAGAGAATCAATTTTTATTGAGTGTTTCACATGGCTTTTGTTGCTCTGACACTTCAACGTGTGCGTGGGTGCTGGGGTTTGAACCTGTGTACTTGCCAATGCTGTGCCATAACCACCGAGCCACCGATGCAGCCCATAAATGAAGTTAATGATTTATTTAGAACATCAACATCTTGAAACACTCAAGGAAATAATAAATATAGGTCAAGAGTTCTCAATGGGGACAATTTTGCCCCTCAGGAGACATTTGGCAATATCTGGAGACAACTTTGCTGTCACCAGTGACGGAAAAGGGTGCTCATAGCATCAAGTGAGGAGACAGCAAGGAGTGCACCTAAAAATCTCACAATGCAAAGGAGAACCCCCAAAACAGCAGCTCAGAATGCCAACAGTACTGAGGAGAACCTTGATTTCCACAGCGACCATTGTTTGCAAACATCACAAATATAGACCCATCCAGATATCATGTGCCTTCTGATGCAAGTACATAGTACTACCCGTGAGGTGGTCGCGCTGAAAAAAATCAATCCTTAGTCTGTCGAATCTCTAGTTCAGAGGTTCTGGAACTCTAGCGAGTATTCAAATCACTTGTGGGCTTGTTAAAACCTTAGCCACCGTTTCTGATTCAACAGACTTGGGGTGGGAGCCCAGGAATTTGTAGGAGCTCTATGGAGGCCGGGGACACCTTCAATTGAGGATGCTAGACACAGGTTGTGTGTGTCAAAGGACTTGCCTTATGCTAGAATCTTTCACCTCTCGTGGCAAGGCTATTTTCTGTTTTTGTTTGCCTTTGATTCTGGAGATATTCTCTGAACCCTCTCCTAAAATATGTGAGTGTGTTAAGTTTGCTTTCCACAAAACCGGTGGAAACCCCTGTCCACAAATGCCTGGGGCTCCAAGTAGAAGAGAGTGCAAGGCCCGGCTGGTTCTGTCCAGTTTTCCACTGCCTGCACACACTGCCCACAAAGGCTCCACCCACTCAGTGCCCCAGTGAGGAATGTGGCTGCGCCAGCTCTGCTCATTTATCCTGCTTCCAAACAAAAGAAGTAAAATTTGTTAAAAATGCTCATTTTTGTGTACACTGATTAGCATAAAATTGCTTCTTTGTCTCAGCTGTAAGGGAGGACAATGGTTCTGGACTCCAGGCTGGTAAGAGGACTCCCTCTCCCTTCCTCACCCTGCGCTCAACAGGTCACACCACACACAGACCCCAAGAAAAGAGGATCAGCCTTACTTCCAACAACCTCAACAACCAAAGGACCTCTTTCTTACCTGGGTGAAAATGTAAATTAACCTGGAGACCTGAATGGAGCAGAATAACATGCTCCAAAATAAGTTTCTGCCTCAATTCAAAGCTTCACTTCAGGAACCGAAAACTAAGACATCAGAAACTTCATTCATTCTTTTACTCTCTGAAAATTTAATTTATCCAGTGTCTACTATATACCCAAGTCAGTTGCTAATTCCTGATTTGTCCTGATCACTCTTGGCATTGGAGAAAGAGATGAGCAAAAAATAAAATCAATGCTTTTCCCAAGAAGAACTTAGAAAATTTTATCTTCCCTGCAATACCAAGATCCAGGTACTTATATTTGATTCTAAAGTGCACAATTTTTAAAATATTTTTTTCTTCTTTGACAAGTTCTACAATTAACAGCACTCTAAAATTCATAGCACAAAAAATGATGGTGTGTCTAAGAATGGAAGATATTGTAGGTTGGATAAAAATCTCATGGTAAAGCCAAAAACCAAATGTTTGAAACTGATAACTAACAGTAAAATCCTCATGTAGATAAGCTCACCCATCTCAGGAATTTCCTTCCCCATCCCAACTCTCCAAAGCAGGGTCTCCAGAAAATAGAATTGTATTTTGTCAAGTTGAATCTGAGATTGTGTATTTGAAATTCTCCAAAAGTCTCGGATTCCTCAGAAAGCTGAACAGAAACAGAACCAAATTCATGAGAAAGACTTGTTTAGAAAGTCTGTTTCTGGTAGCTACAATTCCTTCTCCTTCTCGAAGCTTTATTTTCCTGATAGGTAAAAGGTAGATGACAAAATTTCCTTCCTCCTTGTAGGATTAAATGGGATAAAACATGATACATAGGAAATGCTCAATAAAAAGCATTCCTTATATGTGTATATAAATATTTTTATGTTACATATAAGATGTCAATAAAGTTCATTCAATAAGTAAAACATGCCTGTCAGGAAAGGAATTAGTGAGCGATCACACAGCTGGTGAGAGTCTGAGCTGGGGTTTCCAAACAGGTCTTCTGAAGCCAAGTCTAGTCCTCTATTTTCTATGCAAGGGCCAACTCCATCAAAAATCCTCATCACAAGATTCTCATTGTCCAATGCAGGGTTTCCAGCAAGTCCTGCCCTCTGGTTTCTGAGGAGCCCCCATTCATTCAAAAACAAAACTCAGAATAAACAAATCCAGAGAATGATATCCAAATGGCTAGGCTGCTTATGAGACATTGATTGATTCTAGAGAACATCTGTGTGAGTTATTGTGTCAAAAACGCAGGGGTCATAATCAGCTGTGATATGATCCAGTGCCTGTGACCCCCTCCCGGACACCCTCTGGGGACCACCAGTTCTGGCCTGACACAGCTGCACTGCTACCCCAGTTTGCAGCTATATTGACACAGCCATTTTCATGGTAGGCCTGTTGTAAATTTGTTGCTACATGGTGCGTCTGCCCCAAATTGCACGGTGTACGTAAATTTTTGTGTGTGTGGCGGGGCTGGCACGGGGGTTGGGGGGATACCGGGGCTGAATGGAGTGTGTGATGGGGCAACCCGCAGGAGACCTAACCCTGATAAATTGTTTACTTGTTAGCGATGGGGCTCAAGAGTGGGCTGGGGGCTGCAGGCTCAGCAGGACAGACGTAGAAGGTGGACCCACGCCAATTACTGGCCATTGTGGTGTCCCACACCATGATTGACACCAATGTCTCCCCTCTCACCATGGGTCCTTTTACTATCCTGGACCCAACACAGGCCCCACTGTGCTAATACCACGGTGTCTTCAATTTCCTCTGCTGCTAGCAAAAATTAACCTAGGCCTCCGGCCTGTAGAAGACCTAAGGGCTTTATTTTACTATGCATTTTCTCCCAGTTTTTCAAGGATGAGTAAAAAAAATAGAGGTTGCTAAGGCCAGTTGGGCAACAAAGGAAGCAAAGGGACAAACATTATCTTTGGATGACTGACTTCAAAGTTAATGATCTCCCCCACTGAACGGTGCCCTCTGCAGCTCAATGAGGTCTCTGCCATCAGATAAAGAAGCGCCTCTTTAATCCACTCACACTTCTTTGTCCCTTTGTGGCAAAATGATCATTTCATCAGTTTCGGGGACTCTCTGCCTGGAGAGTTGTTTAGCCCGAGTGATTCAGAGCAGGAGAGACAGAGAAGGGTATTTCTCTCCTTCATTTTTCCTCAAGTGACGGCTGAATAACTATGCAAAAAAATTAAGGCATAATGACCCGGCAACAGTGACAAAACCTAATTAGTCACGGAGGCCACTGGGTAATGAGCCGCAAAACCCAGCTCTTGAGTGTGTAATAACTGTATTTTTCTCCATTTCTCCCCCTTTAGTCACAGCCTTGTGTGGCATTTTTAACTAACTAAAATGGCACCAGATGCAACAGGGTTCAGACATTTTAACTTGAATTAAGAAACCATATGTTCCGATAAGTCATGGTCTCTTCTTTCCCACAGACTGGTCCTCCATCTGTGAGGTAACACTCTGGTGGTACGGGAAGGACGGCCATCAGGATCATCACCCCATGAAGAAGACAGGGTATTGGGGTTGGGAGTGGGGATTCCAGAACCTTCCAGATGGGTTCCAGCTCCTGTGGGCATCCCAGACGTTCCAGATGTGGGGCCACAGCTCAGCTCTCAGAGCACAGGAAGATGGGAGCTGAAGTAGGAAGGGAAGCGGAGGGGTAGGGCCAGAGGTGGGCAGGACTGTTTCCAAATAATGGAGTGTGGAATGCTTTGGGTCGCCTTTTGCACCGTTATCCATCTTCCTGGGTAAGCGTGCTTAGTGATTTAAGACTTATGGTAGCCAACTCAGGCTCTCAAACACCTCGGACTTCACTACCGATGTTTTTTGAGCTGAAGCAATCAAGGATCTGTGAAGTTATGAAATTGCCCGTGGTCCCAGTTAAAAACACAGGAATCAAGATTTCAAGCCACATTTGGGATCATTATTCTCATGTGTTTCCTGTTTGTGGTCATTATTATTACTATTGCTCACACTTTCTTCTTAAAATTTGAAGTTTTAAAAGTGGAAAATTGACATTTCGTACAGTTGGACATGACCTCTTTTCAGTCCTCAGGGAGGGGATTCCTTTCCAGAGTCAGCTCTGGAAAATGTGATTCATACATAATTACTGTTTTGAGTTGGGTATGGTCCAAAGTGTGCCTTTGGTCCCATTATGGGTTTAACGGGGAGATTTCCGAGCCAGCATTAACTGGTGTTTCTCCTTTATTTCCATGAATGTTTTCTTCTGGCTGTCACCAACACTGGGACTGTGATTGGGCTTATAAAATGGTAGACATTGTGATCTTTGTTCTTGAGAGACAGGAAGGTCAACCTTTCCTCGGTCCTTCTCCATACCCAATAAACTGAGAAAAAAAAAATCTCTCTAGGATGAGTCCAACTCCTGCCGGACTTTGATAAGGGTCTCATTTCCTCCCAAACCTCTGGTGGTATAATCACATATGGTAATCCCAAATAAGGCATTCTGTGTGGAATATGGAGTAGAGAATTAATCACAGAACACAGATACAGGTGTGAACATGGACAACTAACTTATTGGGAGATCTTAAAATTGCATGCATTAAAAAATAAAGCGAAAATAAATTTAGTATCTAAATCTCTCCCAATATTAGGAGCAAGACCCCAAACAAACATAACAAACAAACAAAAAGAGAAGTGGGGAATCTACATACTATTAGCTATAGTCTTAGCTCCCCAGATTGTATGGAGACAGCAAAGGCCGGTGTCTAGGACTGTGCAATGTGACAGGTCTTTGTCTCTCTAATTTTGACCAGCTGCATAACATGCTGGGGCCAGAACAAAACAAGAATGTGGAATATATTATTCAAAAATTATTAAGAATTTCAAGGTAGCCACACAGAGTGACCCATCAAGTGCAGGCCTTTTCTAAGGACGGGGTCCTATGTGAGCGTGTAGGTCACACACTCAAGAAGCCAGTGCTGCAAAGAAAGCTCACGCATTAGCATCCACGTAGTGAAGCCATGTACGGGACGGCTGTGCAGAGCTCCACGGCCGCCCACCATTATTCCACCTTCTCGCTCATAACTGTTGAGAGTTGACTCTTTCTTCTCCGCACTTTGAACTTCAGAAAGTCCACTTCAGCATCTCAGAAGCACTGTATGGAGAAGGGGAAGTTTCTGCATGCAGACAATGCCATTTCTTCTTGACTCTTCTCCTACTTTCATCTATTCTAGTCCCGGCAAGCTTGGCTGCTCTGTTCATCAGGCCTTTTCCTGCGCTCAAGCCAAGTCATTATCCTCTTTTTATATACTGCACTTCGTGCCCTTGTGAACCTGTTGAAAAATAGTGAAAGAGAGTTGAAAAGTACCACTGGCTCCTAAAAATAGTGCTGACTAGGAGGCAGAAAGGGGGAACTCGGTTTTATTCAGTGCTAAAGATAACACCACCAGAATGATAGACTCCTCTGAATTGTTTGTCCCAACTGGCCATTGTCCCTCGGGCACTGAATGAGCCTCTTAGCAGCTCTTGAGGGCCTGTCACAGGTAGGCACCCAACAGAGATAATTCCCAGCCTATGCTTGACTGCCTCTTTATAGACACTCACTCACGGCTCTGAAAAGCCTCAGACACTGTTGAATAAACTCCTACTCGCTTCCATAAACTTTTTCTCCCACTGAATTTTCCGGGGATGTGAACAGCTTCCCAGCCCCGCCAGAGGATGCTTCTGAATGCACTCCTGTTCTGAATCAAAGCCTGACAGCCAAACTTCTTTCGAAAACAAGAGAAAAAAACAGGCCACCGGCCTACAGGAGGAATCCCCGTGCTTTCCCCTGCAGGTGAAGGCCAGCTCCCAGCTCTGGTGGCCTGCTTCGGGCTCTTCATGCGGGCTGTTTATTTTGGTTTCAGGAGCTTTCTTTTTCCTAGGAAGGAAAAGCCCTCTCTCTATTGTTCAAGTCCTGCGCTTTTGGATTTTGGAAAAAGAAGGGCATCCCTACAGAGCATCAGGACTCCAGAATGTCCTAGAAGAACACAGGCTTTGGAGGTGCACCAAGTTGGATTTGGATCCACTTCTTCCACTCACTCACTTGTGGGGCCTTGGGCAAGTTACTTGCCTTTCAGAGACAGTTTTCTTATCTCTAAAAGCAGTTGATAACAACCCATCTCACAGGCTTTTCCCCCTATGGCTAAATTATGCACTTATAATAAATAAGTGGTCAGTATAGTTTCCAATAAGTAACAGAGCTGAGTAAATGTAGATTTTAAACTATTATCACTATGTTTTTCGTTTGTTATTATTCTGATTTACCTGACTTAGGAGAATTTTTAAGACAGTGCTTGACTTCCGAAGCTTTCATTTACTTATGTGCCATCCAGATCTTCTAAACACACCTGCCAGTAAGGGAGGCATCATGTTTCCCTCAGTGCTTAGAGACAATTATCTAAAATATCCAACATGCGAACTGGAGCAGCAGCTCAGCAGTTACGGCACTTGCCTGGCATGTGCAAGGACTCAGGTTCGACCCCTAGCACCACATATACGGCTAAGTATCAGAGCAATGAAAACCAGATGAAAAACTAAATAAAATTGATTCTTTCTCTCTCTCTCTGTCCTTCTCTCCCTTCAAAAATAAATGAATACAATAAATATAATATCCAAGGTAGACACATTCTATTATAGTGTATCATCTAAAAATCAGGACTGAAAATACCTATGACCTTTTTCTAGGGTCATTAAGGTAACAGGTATCAGAATGGTTGAGAAAGAAATTATATGAGATTTTTAATTATGGTTATTAAAATTCTACACTCATTGGTCCGTTCTTCTAGGAAGGCTCAAGTGATCCTTCACAACAGAAACAGGAAAAATGGACCCCCAGTAGGGGCAGCCTCCTTTTCCTTTCCTACCCCTAGAATTCCCAATGGGACATCATTGACATGACATGTAAACTTCATGGAGACTTATTTCTGATGTCTTAATTTCAAAATATCAAGCACCTCCTTGACGAAAGCATGAGGGATTTGCTCAACAAGCTGATTAGCAGGTAGGTTTTCAAATATCACAAGGGTTGGCGGTTAGAGCAGAGGCTGCCCCACTGAGCTCATGAGCATTTGTTCTCTAACACGAGTAAATGCAGGTGTGTCCTGTTCTAACCATCCACCTTTGAGGGTTAGTGCAAACCTCTGTGAGGCACAGTACTAGGGAAAGCTGTTCAAAAGAAATCCTGACTCAATTCTAACCCACACTGAAGAATCCATTCTTCAACATCTTTCTCCCAGCTTCATAAAGTATTCATTCTTCAATGACTGCTTTTTGAGCATCTACTCTACGCCCAGTACCATGCTAGGTGGAGGGGTTTTAAAATGAGCCAAGAATAGAACATCCTGGCAAAGAAGGCATTAAAAAAAAATCCACTATGCCAAAGATGTGTAGGTAAAATACCATGGGAGTCCAGAAGAATAAGAATGAGGATAGGACCAAGAAAATCCACTTGAATTGCATCTTAAAAGATAAAGTGGCCTTGTCGTTGATGAGACTGGCTAGGAGAGGAAAAGTGTTCCAGGTGGAGAAAGAGTCAAAGCAGGAAGTGTGGGCTCAAGGACATGTTCAGGAAGCAGGAGTTTGGCATGTGCCCACCCAGTTCTCTAACAGGAATAACTTGGAGAGAAAGCAGGCTTTCTCACCCATGGCCTTAGCAGTTAGCTGGCTTTTTGGAAGCCACCTTCCTGTTTTTGGTTAGATTCTACAAGTGCTTAACTGTTGGAGACCGGACCCCAACATGAGGCCCAGCTGGCTTGTAAAAGATTTGGTGGTAAACAACTCTGTCCCAGCCGGCTTGTATCTTCCTTAGTGATGTAATGCCTGACCGCATGACTAAACCATTAGGCCACTCATTTGTTACAATTGGATAAACGTGTTTGCACTGTACCCCTATTGGTTATTGTAATGGATAAATAGAGTAGCGACTAGTCAGGACAGAAGCATAGAAGCAGCATGGCAGAAGCAGAAGAAATAGCAAAGCAGCAGCAGCAGCAGAGACGGCGGAGAGATCAGCAGCGGTAGAAGATACAGGTAGCAGCCCCGGCCCCAGAAATAGGGACTCTAGTACAGCAGTAGAAACGGGGACTCTAAATGTGAATAGCCTTGACTCTAAAAAGAATGTTTTAAGGGCCTTGCCTCTAAGAGAGGGAAGGTGGGAAGCACTTGGAGGCCTTTAGCCGCAGTAAAGGGAGAAATAAACTGCTTGGAGGACTCAGGGTCTACTTCATTCCCAGTCAGCTGCCGAATGAGAGCCGTCCGGTTCCTGCCAGCTGGGACAGGACACTTAACTCTTTCCAAAGTAGGCCAAGTTCCACCAGGAGTTCTGGGAAGTCAACCTAGTGTGAGACTTTGTTCCTGTCCTAGGAACCCAGGAGTCAGGATTCCCAGCCATCTTCTCTCTTACCCCACTATAGTCTTTCCCACCCCTTTACTGTTATCATATGTGATATAATTTGCCTACATACATGATTTCAAAACAAGCTATCTGATGCCTTGTAGGTAATATAAAGGAAAAATAGAAGGAACTTCATTAATTGATAATAAATGGGTCTATATCTCAATATGTAAATGCTTCAGGTAGCTTTCACTAGTGGTTATGAGAAGCCAGGAGTTTTCATCTGTGTATAGAATCATTTTAAATGTAGTGGCTATAAAACGGACTGACATAGCTGTATTTTGCTGGAGACTCAAGGACCACAAGCAGTATTATCACCAGTGGATATAATTTCTGCAATGGTGGAAAACTCTTGGTAAAATACCAAACTAAACAAAGTATAATGAGCCTTTAAATTTTTTTTAACAATGTAGTTACATTCTTGAAAAATTCTCTATATGCTAAACTAAACTGTGCAAGATTATTTGGAGCCTATATGTAAATCTGAGCTTGTTTTTGAGCATTGGGTTATTATAATGACACTTTTAACCTTGGACCTCTAGTGGGATATCAGAAAATCTTGTGGGTTGAGGAATAATTCTTTGTTGTCTGAGATCTCCCCAGGCATTGTCCATGTGCAAGAAATGACAATAGTTGCCCACAATGTGAGGACTAATCCCCATGTATACTAATTTCCAAACTGCCTCCTAGGGACAGTACCACACTATTGTGATCTACTGACTTACAGTTCAGTTGAGGAGGGAAGGTTCACGTCTCAAAAGGCAATCAGGGAGCTGGAGTGGTGGCTCAGTGGTTCCGGTGCTTGCCTGGCATGCTCAAGGACACGAGTTCAAACCCCAGCACTACATACACAACCAAGTATTGGAGCAATAAAGGTCACATAAAAAACTGAATGAAATTTATTCACTGTTCTTCTCTCTTTAAAAAAAAAAAAAAAGGTCAACCACTGACTAACAGGTAAATCAGTCATTCAGATATTCAAAAGGAGCCAAGATAACTGTGGGTATAAATCATTGGGAAATTCTTCACAAGTAGGCAGGATGTCAGAAAAAGTAGTTTGAAGTCAGCTGGGTCCTCGGTTCAGGATCCCAACTTGGAGACTTACTCCTGGTGTGAGTTGGGTGACTACTTACCTTCTCTGAGTCTCCATTTGTAAAGGCGTTTGCTTTGAAAGGTACATGGAGAGGATTTAATGAGACTAGATATGAAAAGTGCTTGGAGAATTCCAGGTGCATGGCAGATGCTGAACAAACAAGAGCTAATATGGGTGTTAAGAAAGAGCAACTTCTGCCCTTGCAGGACTGCAAGGGTGGAGAGCAAGGCAGGCTCAGCTTGCGCACAGGCCTGAGGGCGTGGAGAACTGTGCTGAGCTTGAGCAAAGTAACCAGAAAAGTCAGGCCGGCAAAGAGGGGGAGAGAAGAGGCACAAGGAAATGCGGGCATGCTGACAAGTATACCACCTTGAGTGTCTGGCTGCGGAGTGTGGCATTTGTCCTTGTCAGCCAAAGGGAGTCACTGGATGTGAAGCATTCCTAGATGCAACCTAGCTTAAAGCCAGCTACAGACAAACCCAGTGGGAGCTACAGCCCCTCTGCAGCACATGCCTCCCACACTGCCCTGGGCCTCAGCCGAGGTGAGCTGGGGTGGCCTTGACTCCAGAGTAGCCTGTCTAGTGACTTGGGAATTAAGTTCAAAAAGCCTGCTAGCAAGGTTGCGCTGGACCAGATTCTCCTGGAAATTTGAAAAGTGCAAAGACATCTGCTAGAGCCGAGTAGAATGATCTTGAGGTAGACCTGCTGTGGGCAGGCACATCTAGTTGGGACCAGGAGGAAGTTAAGAGGAAGCCAGATAATAGAGACCGGACAGCAGCACAAACATCTTTATGAGAAACCACATGGCCCACAGGATAGAGATCCAGAGTGGCTACCTATGGTGCTAGTATTTCTGGTTTCCAATCGAGTTTTTTCTTACATAGATTCCCTTTCCATAAAGTTAGCTTATGATTCTACACCACCAAACTCCTCTATGCACAGTGGTATTTATTTCTCCTGGAGGTTTCTGGATAAAATGATAAATCCTTTAAAGTCATACATGTTAATCTGTCAAGTTTGAATGCTACTTAGTTGTAGACGTAATATGCCAAGTCACAACCAGTAACAACATAGAACAGACAAGGATTGGATTCTGATTGGAGAACGTGATGAGAAGAAGATGTACTAAAGAACATCCTTCTAAAATTGTCCAGGAAAATCAACCATTATGGGGGTGGGGTTCCACTTTACCACTAGAAGCTAGGGAATGATACCATTTACAGGCCAGTAATTTGGAGGAATTTCTGCAGATGACCGCACAGGCAGTGCCATATTGCTGGAGGGATCACCAATATGCTATGTGGGGAAGAAAGACTGCCTGAGTTGTAAGTGGAACAAGGTCTAGTGCGACCCAAATGCAGTCTGTATTTTGCTGTTGGATCTCTTGGGAAATCAGTGAGAGGACCAATTCCCAGCTTCCCAAAACCTCCAGAAAGACAAAGTGCTATAATCCAAAAGCAGGAAGCATCCTGTTGTAGCAATCCATACCTGACATGGATGGACGGTTTGTTAAAACATACAGAGAACTGATAAAAGCGATGCTTTGCAAGAACAATCCTGGAAGTTAGAGAAGAGAATAAAGGTGAGGTTAACTCAGACAGCCACACCCACAGAAGAAACAGCACACACCCAAGGTCAGTTTTCCTGCCTTGACATCTACCCGTGAGATGCAGGCAGCTCTGATCAGTGAAGGAGCAGCAGAGAAGCTGGCTGCTCCTCAAATCCATCCTCCTTCCTAGGGAGTGAAACGTTTGTGGTGTTTTCATCAGCTTTTTTGTTGGTGCGATCTAAGAACCTGACAAGAACAACTTTAGGAAAGGTTTACTTTGAGGGCTCATGGTTTCAGGGTCTTAGTCCATGTGTGGCCAGCTCTGTTCCTGGGGCTCAATGTGAGGCTGAACATCATGGCCGAAGAGTGTGGCAGAGGGAAGCTGCTCACATGGCTCCAGGAAGTAGAGAGAGAAACTCCACGCCAGATACAAAATATATACCCCCAACGACCCACCTCCTCCAGCCACACCCTACCTGCCTTCAGTTGCCACTTAATCCCCCAACAGGGTATTAAGGCTCTTATAACCCAATCATTTCACCTCAGCATTTCCGAATTGTCACACATGACTTTTGGGGGACACTTCACGTTCAAACCATAACAAGTGGGCACAAAGCTGCTTAGAAATAAGAGAGCATTTCCCAGCCTTCCTTGAAGGTAGGGTTCAGCTAAATGGACTAAATTAGGGCTAATGGATGGAAGTGGAGGTACCATGTAAGTGGGGGGGGGGTTGTTGCAGAACTTTCTTTTCCTTCCCCTTTCTTCCATCCTGCTCCCTGGAGTGCTAATATGATGATTACAATTCTGTTGTGGACCACAGGAATAGGAGCACATGACAAAGCAGAAAGCTAAGGAGACTGTCAGCCCTGAGGACTTGGAGAAACACATTTCTGCCTCATTTAATATATTATTTCATATCCCCGATAAAGCCAACTGTAACTGTTTCCTTCTATTTTTATTTTGAAACAAGGTCTCACTACGTTGCTGAGGGTCTGGCTAAATGAAGAGGCCGGCCTTGAACTTGCGATCCTACAGCCTCAGCCTCTTCTGTTGCTACAATTACAGGCCTGCAGCACCATGCCCGGCTCTGATTCTCTTCCAAAAAGTAACACTGAGAATGGCACAGTGTAAAACTAGCAGTTTGGTAGGCTGAGACAAGAGAACCTCAGGTTCGAGGCCAGGCTGGGCAACTTGGGGACACCCTGTCTCAAATTTAAAAAAGGATTAGGGATGTGGCTCAGTGCTAGAGTGCCCCTGCATGCACTCTTCAGTCCTGAAAAAAAAAAATAAAGCTATATTAAATCTGAAATGTGCATTTTCCTCTTTATCTGAGTTTGAAGAGCTGCTGTATAAAGGTCACAGACCCCTCAATCCTGGACAAATAAAATAAAGGCTTCCCACCATAAGGAAAAGAAAAAGGAGAATTTCCTGAGTGTGTACAAACTTTCAAAAGAAGATGTGTAGCTCTAAGAAATGAAGAAAAGCTATAGAAACGTCTGCAAAAAACGTAGTATGATATACTCTGAAGCCGTTGAACTATAAAATAGGACCAAATTGGCAGTGAACGGAAAAGATTCTAAGTGACTAAAACATGACTGGTGATTTCAGAATGCAATGACAGCACAGTGGACTGAGCGCTGCCCCTGCACCTCTGGCTCCTTCCCTGGCAGATTGGAGCCTCCATTTTTCTTTCTCAAGCTTTCAACAGCAATCTAACCATTCCCACATTCGGTTTAGCCTATTTCACTATGAACACTAAGTGTATTAGGTATGGAGCTCATCAAACACATTTTTATACACCTATACCTGCACTCTAGCCCCAAAAAAATTCTAATCTAAGAAAAACTTTATATTTTTCCTTGCTTTGAGGCCAATATTTGGATCTGGACCCTTGGCCATGTCATTTTCTGATTTCTCTAAGATCAGGACTTTTTTTCCTTCCTTTCTCTCACGTTATCACCCTTCCATTCTCTGCTGAGTTCTTTAGTGCAGATTGAAAGCATGCTCAAGGCACCTATCTTTTTAAAAATTCTGCAACTCTTCCTCCTCCACCAATACCACATCACCTATTATCTCTTGTCTCATGCTTGGTCTCCAAAAGAACAGGTGGTACTCACTACCTCTATGTCCTCATTTCGCAAATGCCATTTTTAAATGAGCTGCTTCTCCTTGTTACAAAATATTGTTAATTGATCAAATTTTGACAATTTCACACCTGTAATCTTTAGTAGCCTGGGAGCCTGAGACAGCAGGATCATAAGTTCAGAGCCAGCCTCAGAAACTTAGTGAGGCCTTAAGCAATTTAGCAAGACCCTGTCTCAAAATAAAAAAAATAAAAAAGACTGGGGATGTGGCTCAGTGGTTAATTGCCTCTGGGTTCAATCCATGGTACCAAAAATTTTTTTAATATAAAAAGATAACATAAAATAAATAAAAATCATTCATTCTTCTGTTAGTGACAATTACAGTGAGAAATTTGGAGGGTGTTTTCCCCTATTCATCTAGTTTTACATATTGGAATATAAAATTGAATCCTACAGTAATTATAATTTAGTAGGCTTTCCTCATGACACATAGTATTTTGAGATTTTTCTACCTCAACAAATTTTCTTCAAAGTCTGATATTCTTTCACATAAAAACTTGTACATGAATGTTCATAGCCGCACTGCTGGGGCCAAAAGGTGTAAAAAACCCAAATGTCAGCTAATAAATGGACAAACTGTGGAATAGCTATCTATACAGGGGCATATTCTTCAGCCATAAGAAGGGATAAGCTGCTAACACCTGCTACAACATGGATAAAGCTTGAAAACATTGTGTTAAGTGAAGCCAGATGCCAAAATCAACATATTGTATGATTCTTTATATATATATATATATATATATATATATATATATATATATATTTTAGAGTCCACAATAGGCAAATCCACAGATGAGAAGCAGATAAGTGGTGCCAGGGACTAAGAGGAGGGAAAATGGGAAGTAGCTGCTTAATGGGTATGGGGGTTCCTGTGGAGGTGATGAAATGTTCTGGAACTAGGTAGTGGTGATGGTGACATTGTACATGTACTAGACGCCACTGAATTGTGTACCTTAAAAAGGGAAATTTTTAGATACGTATTTTACCACAATAAAAATTGATATTCAAGGACTACAAAAGATCACCTCATACGGCAAGCCATAATTTATTGCTCTATTGTCTAACTTTTAAAAAATTTTACTATTAGCTTAATATTTTGTTATTTTTCATTTATCTCTCCCAGAATATGATACGACTTTCTACATGAATAAATGTGTATATACATGTTTTGATTAGATTGAGGAAGTACAATCTATTCTTAGTATTCTATAACTTTTTTTTTTAATAAAGAAGGGACAGTAACAGAGAGAGAGAGAGAAAGAATAAATTTTTATTCAGTTTTTCATATGACCTTCATTCCTCAGACAATTTGTTGTGTACGTGGTGCTGGGGCCCGAACTCATGTACTTGTGCATGTCAGGCAAGCACCGCAACCACCGAGCCACCGCTCCAGTCCAATATTCTACAAATTTTAATCAGAAAAAAATTGTTTAGTTTTATCACATACTTGAAAACATCTATTGGCTGACATAAGTATGATTTTTTTCTTATGTGATCTTTTACCATAATATATTTCTTTTTGTAAGAGAGAGAGGGACAGTGAAAGAGAGAGAATCAATTTTATTTAGTTTTACATGTAGTATTTGTTGCTTGGACACCTCGTTGTATATGTGGTGCTGGGGTTTGAACCCGTGACCTCGCACATGCCAAGCAAGTGCCCTAACCACCGAGACACTGCTCCAGCCCCTTACTGCGTATTTCTCACGGTAAACTGCTCTCACATTCCTGTTACACATCTTACTTAATTACAATGTTCTCTTTTTTTAAAAGACAGAAGGAATCAATTTTATTTATTTTTCCTTTCTTTTTCTTTTTCTTTCTTTTTTTCTGTTTTCCCTGACACTTAGCTGTGTACGTGGTACTGGGGTACTAACCTGGGTTCTTGCTCATGCCAGGCAAGTGCTCTACTACTGAGTCACTGCTCCAGGCCCAGGTACAGTGTACTATTGAATTCTGTGTACTAACATTTAAATTTGAACCTTCTGACCTATGTTAAGAAACAAGATGTTCTGTAACAGTGTTTCCATGTTTAGTATCAGGATTATCTTCCAAAGTCGATTACATTTGGAAAAATTGGGGTAATTCTTCTTAGTTTTTTGTTTATTACAGGGAAACTCGGGGCCTTTAATATGAAAATGTACACTGTGAATTTCTGATGGGAAGAAACTTTTCCACATTTATTTGATCATGACACATTTTTCAAGTCATATGTTAGTGGAACAGTGTTCCATAACGTGGAAGTGTGTTCCTCAGAACAACATCGGGATACTCTCTGTAGTTTTCTCATGGGCTAAATTTGAATGTGTTAATATTATGTTTATTTCATAAGCTAAGTCAGACATCTCTTAATCTTTGCCTGTATTTCAAAACATTATTTATATTTTTTCTCTCTCAAAATATGGTTTCTCTCTCCACTCAATTTTATCAAAAAACTACCACTCAGATTTATCTGCAAACTCTCTGTTCTCTTATTTGGTGACTTCTATTTTCATCTTTACTATTTCCTTCTCTATCACTTATCCTACCAAGAAAATAAGAACCACAACAATTACATGACTAGAGAGAACTTAACATGAGGAATTTATTAAATAAGTGTTAGAGGGCTGAAAAAGTGACAGAGGCCCTCGAGGCAGCAGAACTAATAAACACAGAAAAGCAGTTATCCCTGGGAACAAAAGGTGGAGTTTGGGGTTAGAATTTGGAGAGGGATTCCAGGTGGGACTAGGTCTCTGAGGAGATGCCACTGTGGGTGTCTTTGAGAAGCCCCAAGGAGGCTGGTTCTAGAAGTCTGGAAAGAGGACCCTGGAACCAATATGGCTGTGTAGGTACAGCACGGGCAAAGGGGATGGAAGAGGAACAGCAGACGCATATCCCATTTTTCTCCTCCGGATTTCCTCTCCGTCCTTCCAACAGGCTAGCAAAGGAGAAACGTGATTTGTGGAATCCCAGCCTCAGCATCACACAGCAGCAGAATGGCCTTGCAGCTGAGATTTGAGCTTAATTCTGCCACATCTCCCTTTGCTCTTGTTTGAGTGTTCTTTCCTTTATTCTTTTTTAAAAATTTTTGCATAATTTTTATTGAAGTATAATCCACATGCCATAAAGTTCATCCCTTTCATGCATATAATTCAGTGGCTTTAGGATATTCGCAGTGGTGCACGGACACTACAACTAATGTCTAATTCCTGAATGTTTCTATCGTTCATTCTGTAAAGGAACTCCCTAAGTATTGGCAGTCATTCCCCATCTGCCCACTGCCCCCAGCATCTGACAGTCCCAAATCTACTCCCTGTCTCTGTGGATTTGCATATTCTGGAAATACAAATGAAATCATCCAATATGTTGCCTTTCATGTCTGGCTTCTTCCATTTAGCATAACGTCTCCAAGGTTTATCCATGTCATCGCATGTATTGTTACTGCCTTCTTTTCATGGCAGAATAATGGATACTTTTCTTTCTTTCTTTTTCTTTCTCTCTTTCTTTCTTTCTTTTTTTTTTTTTTGAGAGAGAGAGGAGGAGAGAAAAAGAGAAAGAGAGAATAAATTTTATTCATTTTTTTCATCTGACCTTTTTTCTCCAACTCTTGGTTGTGTGGTGGTGCTGGGGTTTGAATCCAGGTCTTTGTGCCTGCCAGGCAAGCACTCCAACCTTTGAGCCATGGCTCCAGCTTTTATAAATATACGTTTTTTTTTCTTTCTTTCTTTCCTTTTTTTTTTTTTTTTTAGGCACCGAGGAAGGAGCCCAGGGGCTTGCTACACAGGCTGACCTTGAACCAGCTTATCTCCTGCCTTAGCCTCCCAAGTAGTTGGGATTACAGGTGTGCACCATAGCACCTGGCTGAATAGACATTTTATTTACCCATTTACTAAATATTGGACATTTGGATTGTTTTTCTTTCTTTTTTTTTTTAAGAGTGAGAGAAATGAGGGGGAGGGAGAGAAGAAGAGAGAATCAATTTTATTTAGTTTTTCTTTTTGGCTTTCATTGCTCAGACACTTTGTAGTGTACATAGTGCTGGGGTTCAAACCCCAGTCCCTGTGCATGAGAGGCAAGCACTGAAACTGCTAAGCCACCACTCTAGCTGGATTATTTCTTATTTTGGGCTATTATGAATAATACTGCTATGAACATTTATTTGTTTATTTGGGGCGAGTAATTTTTTCAGTTCTATTGAGTATTTACTCTTTCATTTATTCTTTTTTATTCGTTGGTCTTTTGTAGTGCTGGGGATTGAACCCAGGGATTCATACATACCAGGCAAGTGCTCTACCACTGAGCTATAGCTACATCCTTAGCCCCCACTTATTTTCTAATGTTTCATTTAATTATTATTTATGGTTAAAAGCTGACCTCTTTAAGATCATCAGTCTTGGGGCTGGAGCGGTGGCTCAGTGGTTATGGCACTTGCCCGGCATGTGTGGGTACACAGGTTCAAACCCCAGCACCATATACACAACTAAGTGTCAGAGCAACGAAAGCCATGTGAAAAAGCTCAATAAAAATTGATTCTGTCTCTCTTTCTCTCTCACTGTCCTTCTCTTTCTTTAAAAAAAAAATCATCAGTCCTGTTCCACATACAGTTTTTCCACATCCAATAGGTTAGAGCTTCATTTATACTCCATATTAAATAGTTGGAGTTTTGATTTTTTCTTTTCTTTACTTAAGGGTTATTCAGAAAAATATCTTAAATCATATATTAAACTTTTATTTAAGTTTTATGGATACTTTGGAAACTATTTGGAATGTGTTGAGCTTTACTTTGTGGCCTATTGTATTTTCAAAGTTTTATGATCCATGGATGCTTAAAATGATTCATTATAAATATTCTTCTAATTGTATTCTGTGTATTGTTCTTTGTCCACTTGATGTCAGGAAGTGATATCAGTATCTTTCACAATAATTTTATCTCAGACAGCTCTCTTTCTACTTTATGTTACTTTGGCTTTATATATATATATATACATATATATATATATATACACATATATATATTTGACACTTATTTAGTTGACCCATAAAAATCCTTGTCTATTAATTTTTCCTTGGGAATTAAAATTTTTATCAATACAAATGATCCTAATTATTTCATTAATGGTTCTGATTTTTACCTTGAACATACTCCAGACCAGGGAGTTAACAGGTTACTCATGATCTTTTCTTCCTAGATGACTTTTGCAGTTGTCTTCAGGGTTAATACAACAGTTTCATGACAATCATTCAGTGTTAATTCTAACTTAACTTTGCCTCAAAATATTGCCTTTAATGTCCCAAAAGTGTCTACCACACGTATTATTTATTTGTTGGGGAAAAGATAATAGAATGTTTATGTTTTGGGTGACTGCCTAATAAAAACTACAATGTGTAGAATTTTTTGAGCATTTACTACATGAAAATAATCATTTTAAAAATCCTACTTGCATTATTTGATCATCACAGAAAGATGGTGATCTGATGTGCTTAACCACTTCATTCCCTGACTCTGAGCCCCACGCCCCACATCTCTTCCTTTTGTCAGTGTCTCCTCCTGTGTCTCCTGCTGACAAGATGTGATGTGGCTTTCCTGGACATATCTGATTGGAATAGGGCAGGATACCTGACCCAGGGCAATAATCTATAGATTAGGCTGAGTTGCTTGTATGTCTCTAATCAGAGACACAGAGACTTTGGAGAGTTGTGGGCTCTTGTACAGAAAAGTTATGTGGAGTCTGTCCTGGGCAGCCATTTCCCACTACATGAATATTGACAGTGAAGTCTATGGGAGCCAGGAGCCTAAACTAAAAGCATTGAGAGAACATTGTCAGAAGCCACATGGAGCCGGGCACAGTGGTGCATGCCGTCCCAGAGGCTCCAGAGGCCAAGGCAGGACAATTGCAAGTTCAAAGCCAGTCTCAGCAATTTAGCAAGGTCCCAAGCAACTTTTGAGACCCTGTCTCAAAATAAAATATAAAAAGGGTTGGGGATGTAGCTCAGTGGTTAAGCACCTCTGGGTTCAATCCCCAGTACCAAAAAGGAAAAGGAAAAAATATGGAGATGGTCAAAGATCTGTCTGACCTGTTTCCAGTTCCTATGAGGCTGTTATACTTCCTATAGTCTGTTTCTATGAGATATCCTTGCTTCCTATTGATAAGACCTTTTTTTTAAAGAGAGAAGCAATCTTTATTTAGCTTTTCATGTGACTTTCATTCCTCTGATGCTTCATTGTATACATGGTGCTGGGGTTTGAACTCATGTATTTGTGCATGCCAGGTAAGCACCGCAACTGCAGAGCCACTGCTCCAGACCCAATAACACATTTTTTTTAAGGGAGGGATAAAGTGGCAAAGAGAAAAAGAAAACCAACTTTATTTATTTTGTCATCTGGCCTTTGTTTCTCTGATACTTAGTTGTGTATGTGGTGCTGGGGTTTGAACTTGGGTCCTTGCACATGCCAGGCAAATGCTCCAACCGCTGATAATACACTTTTAACTTTCACTGGTTTGTGTGATTGTTTTGTTTCTTGGATGAGCTTTGATTAAAATAGAGTTCAAATTATAATGCTGTTTGACTATGGCAGACTGTGTTTTCCAAAGATTGACACCTTAATATCTCCCATACTACTTACCTTTCTAGAACCTTACTATTTCATAAGTAAGAGGTACAATCTCCATCCTTTCCCATTGTGCCTAAGTTAGTCTTGGTGACTGCTTTGTCCAATGCATATGGCGAATGCGGCACTCTGTGATTGCCAAGGCTAAGTCATAAAAGCTTTTTATTCGCTTGAGGCACTTGCTCTTGGAACCCAACACTGTGAAGAAACTCAAGGAGTTAGTTGACAGGTCCATGAAGAAAGAACTGAGCCCTAGTTCAAAGCCCCAGCTGAGCTTCCAGTTGACCACCAGCATTAACTTGCCAGCCAACAGAATGAGCCATTCTGAAAGTGTGTTTTCTAGTTCAGGGTTAAGTTGCTCCAGCTGATGTTACTTGGAGCAAAAGTGGACCTGTCCTTACCAAGTTGTTCCCTAATTGCAGATGATTCAGGAACAAAATAGAATGATTGCTGTTTTAAGCCACTAAATTTGGGGTTTAATACAGTATTTATGCCATGTATGTACACCTAACATTAAACCATAGTAATTCATTACTTCATAGCTATTCCATAACAAGATTCTGTGGAAATTTGACTTGGAGGAAGATATTTTAAGATGAGAAAGCAGGGAACAAACAAATGAGAAAAAGAGTCATCTTACAATTACAGTAAATGCATTTGGTACCTAGGGAACAGGCAACCAAAGAAATCAATATAAAAGGGACAAGAGGGTGGCAGAAAGAAAACCTTGATGTATTTTCCTGCATTCCTCAGCAGAAGTCTCCCAATAGCTTGGAGAAGTTGTGGTGGTGGTGATGGGAAAGTTTGAAATGCTGGCTTGAAGCATGAACCGCTCAGGGGTGCATCTGTTTTTATTTATTTTTGTGGCCCCAAAGACTGTCATGCCAGGCACATGGTAGTTGTTGTTCAATATATGTTGTAAATTAAATAAATAAATGGAAATTCCATAGTGTTTGAGTCAGAATCCTTATTTGTAAAGAACAGAAACTCCATCAAGTTAATTTTAGAAGTTAGTCTAGTTTGAGGATAAATGGGAATTTTCTTTTTCTCTCTTATTTTTTTTTTTTTAGAGCTTTACGGTTATACATAGTAGTTGAGTTCATCCTGATAAACACGGAAATTGATTTGTGTTCATAATTACTTCCTCTTTTCCCCTTACCTATTTCCTTCCTCTCCTGCCCTCTCCCTAAAGGGTAATTTTCTATAACACAACTGCAAAATGTATAGCAGGGTCTCATGAGAACAGGAAAAAACATTCATTTTCCCCCCTGTGCTTGCAGTCTCTTACCTTGGCACCTTTCTCCATGTCTAATCTACTTTTCCTCTACAGATAAGCATCCTATGCCAAGCTTTTTGTTTCTTTTCTCCCCAAATCCTATTTTTACAAGCCTTGGATAGCCACATTGGCCACACTACTTGCCTACAGCCCCATTGACTGACACTGCTGAATGATTTTCTCTGCTTAAATTTCAAACTCTTGGGAGAGAGCTTCTAATTGGCTAAGCTGGGGCTCTGTGTCCACATGGGTCTGAGCAGCTGTGGCCAGGCTGGCCAGTTCTCTAGGCTTCCTCTTCTAGTCTGTGAGTGAAATGGGTTTCTAAAACAGGGCCTCATCAGAGAGGAACCAGTGATGCTATGGCATATGTAAACACAGAGTGAAAGGGCTTTCATTCCACGCCCCCAAGCTTTTGGCTATAGTC
The DNA here is from genome assembly GCA_004027875.1 of Aplodontia rufa. Taxonomy (NCBI): domain Eukaryota; kingdom Metazoa; phylum Chordata; class Mammalia; order Rodentia; family Aplodontiidae; genus Aplodontia; species Aplodontia rufa. The sequence continues at coordinate 16,062 of PVKS010012121.1, read as the reverse complement.
TGTCCAGTCCTGTGGTCCTGCAAAAATACCTTTAGGATGTAAAACACCATCATTATCATGTAAGTACCATCAGCAAAACACTTTCCCTGCTGATCTGTTTTTCGAATCAGCATTTCAAATGCACATAAGTCTCAAGGAAGAAGATTCAACTAGAAGATGCACCACGTAGTATGACATGTACTAAGATTTACTGTGCTTCTAATGTAAGTACCATCTCTGTTCCCCATGGTCATTCTCAGAATAAACGATTATGGTCCACAGGCACCATTGATCAGATCAGAGTCTCTCCCTAGTTGGGAAGTACAAATGTCAATATCCTGTCTGAACTTTCCAGCACTTCAGTCTGTTAGCAACCTGCTCAGAGGCATATAGGAACCAGGTCATCAATCTGGATTAATCAGCTGTGTCAAAGGTATAAAGAAAACAGTGGCTTTCGGCAGAGAGCCCACCTAAAGCTGATGGTCTGTTAGTCTTCACTTTCAAGGGTCCCCTAGTGGCCTGCAGGGGGCAAAGCTTACTCCCAAGTACCTCCTGATTTTGAAAAGTAGCTCACATAGAAGAGGACTGATTTATTTTTTCCCAACTTGGTCCACATAAAAGCATTTAATACATATCAAATCACAAAGTTACACCTAGAAGAAGATCAACTTGGTTAGTATATTTTAATATTTGCTTGAATATGTCTTTCAGATGACAGTTGATTAAAAAATTCAAGTTGAATGTTTTAAAAACGTATTTTCTTCATTCTGGTATTCTGTCCTGTTTCCTAATTAGTATGGTAATAGGAACTTTAAAAAGTTTATCATGTGTTCTAAATTTTTGCAAAATTATTTTCTAGTGAAAGTCGCTAATGACAAATATGTATATCAGTTTTCAAAATGTCTACAGTCTTTTGTCTTGTTTCTAAAACCTAGGCCAGTCTGGGATGGAGTTCAGTGCTAAAACAGACCCAGTAAACTCCAGTTCTTGCCCAAAATGCTTTTTAAAAAATTCTTTTTTGAATCTTTTAAGGTCCAGGCTGTTAACGGAGAGAGGCCTGGGTTGATTGACAGTGTCTGTCCAAGGCAATGAACTCCACTTCAACGATGCCTTTATGCTGGTGTGTCAAGTTGTTCAACTGTGACCCTTCCATCTGTTCCAGCTAATCTGAAAGTCATTTAGACCCGCTTCCCCATTCATCTGAAACACAGCACATTCTCCTGTTAACACACATATGCAAAGTTGTCCGCTGTCAGCAACCTACGGGCTTTTTTTTTTTTTAAGTCTCACAACATCTGTATAAACATTTACACAACCGAAAATCCATTTACTGACTACTACTGCTTCCCTAACTTAAATTTTTTTCTGATGTTGCTAAGTCTGAGGTCATTTTGAACACAGGCAGAAATTTATTTCCTCAAATTAATTTTTAAGCAGGTATGGTCACTTGATTTTGACATTTCAAAAAAACTCATTGTGTCCTGAGACTTCTTAAACATTCACAATCTTATTTTCAAGAATTCAGTTAAAATTGAAGATGCTTGCATACTCCTTCCTTTCCTTCCCTTTCCTTCCTTCCTTCCTTCCTTCCTTCCTTCCCTCGTTTCTTTCTTCTTTTAAAGCAAGTTTAGGAGGAGGTAGTCAAATTCATCAGATCTTCTAACCTGGAATCTCTCTCTTTTTTTTTTTTATAAAGAGAGAGGGATAGTGAGAGAGAGAAAGAGAGAATCATTTTTTATTTAGTTTCTCATTTGGCCTTCGTTTCAAACCTGCATACTCGCGCATGCCAGGCAAGCGCTGTAACCGTTGAGCCAACGCTCCAGCCCCACTAAACTGGAATCTCTGAGGTGTGACTCCAGGAATCTATATTTTCAAAAAAGTGCCTCAAGTGATTGTGAAAATCAACCAGGTTCAGAAATAAATGGTTTACTTACATGTTATTAAGTTGGCTCCTACCTCATGATTCTGTTTTCTCGTTTATATGATATATATGATCCCATTAAATGAATTACTTAGCCATAAAGGTAAAAAAGCAAAATATGAGAAATAGGAAAGTTTATTTAAGTGGTATATATGGATGTATATTTTCAGTTGGACATGAGATAATAGCATTTACACTAAATGAATTAAGGCCTTCTTTGCTACAGAACTTAAAAATAATTGCTTTGTTTCATTTTATCCAGCTTCCTTCTCTAAGCTCTGTTCAGATCTATACTGTATTGCTCAGGTTTGGGCTGAACCCTGATGCTGAATCTCTGTGGGACTTTGAATGAGTTATTTCTTCTCTCTTAGGCTCAGTTTGTGTGAAAGAATTAGAGAAAATGATCTCTAAAGTTCCTTCCAGCTCCAACATTCTCTGAGTGTCTAAAACAAGTTCTATCTATACATCCTTTCCTCAAAGACAAAATCACTGCCAGCTTTCAGCATTATCTCCAATCGTACATAATTGGAGTCCACAAAGGTATCAAGGTGTTTTGGAAAAGCATTTCTGAATAGGAAGTATAGGAGCTTAAGGGAACAACTTTTTTTTTAAAATTTTCCAAGAACTTAAATTTATACTTCAACCTCCAGTAGCGCTTTATTGACCTATTCACAGAATGCCCCCTCTCTCCTCTGAGGTTATATTTATAATCTTCAGTTGTCTATCCATTTCCCCACCTCCTCATTTTTTTTGTCTTCAGATCTCTTGGGATGGTCAAAAGGACCTGAAAGACCTCTGATGGATCATGTGACATGGAATAAATATGTAATTTCACCTTGTTGACTTTAGTTTTTTAATCTGTGATGTAGAAACAATGTATGCTTGAGTATAAAAAAGGACAATTGATCATCAAAGTGTATTCTAAACTAACTGATAGAGGCTTCATTTTTGTTATAATTGTTATGACTTCTTATGCTGTTCATAAGTTGATTCTCTGTTTTACTAGTGTGAATACAGTGCCCATAAAATACCAATACATTACTTTTTGGACATCCATGGAGAAAAATGAAAGGGAGTGAAAGATATGACATCAAAAGCTTTAAAATATTCAGAGCTTTTGGCCAAACATTTTGCTTCTAAGAATGTATGAAGATAAGTAGCTTATAGTTTGCATGTGGACATCCATCAAAGAACTGTTTATAATCTCATACTAAAGCCAATTCCACATTTCTGAGTAAATCATAATCTAACTCTCACAGAAATTAGTAGTCATTCAATATGGCTTAGAAAATGCTCATGTTAAGTTGTAAAGAACAAAAATAAAGGAAGATGAAAACTTACACTTATGTATTATTGTAATTTTATGATGAAATATGACAGGGTCTCGCTATATTTGAGGCTGGCCTCTAACTTGAAATCCTCCTGTCTCAGTTTTCTGAGAATCTGGGATTACAGATTGTGTCCACCCTAAATATCTTAAACAAAGAAAAAAGACTGAATTATTGAAGTATGTTCAGTGGTTGTCAGTATGGGAATATAAATAACTTCATTTTCTATTTGTCTCAATTGTCTAAATTTCTCTTTAAAGTATATTGTTTACTTTTCAAAAGCTGTAGTACCTCCTTCTCTCCCAAATTTCCAGTCTCTGTGCAGCCAACAAAAATATTCTGACTGTTCTCTGTGCACCCTGCTGAGCAAGGTGGAGATGAGAGGTGGACAGCATGGTTGTGGGCTTGTAGTCTAGAAGGAGAAATTGTTCTTATATAAAGAAAAGCAATAATGTAAAGTGTCCTTAGAACAGGATGAATTCAATGCTGTACAAGATGAATGTTTCTCTGAGAATGCGAAAGAATCTTCGTAGACTATATATTTCCATTAAGAAATAGGAAAATCTTTTAGTTTAGTTTTTATTTACTGAACTGCTCTTGTCAAATCAAGTCCCAACCTAATGAGCCCCTTATTTGCTGAAAGAGCAGAACATTTTTAATTCATCAACAATCCACTGTTAAAAGGCAAGTTATGTAAGAACAAATTTGAAGAGTCACCAAGTTTGAAAGTCACCAAACTTGAAGTCACCATATTTGAAGGTCACCAAAATAATTCAAGGATACGTGGGTTCATTATGGGGCTCTCACTCAGTCCCCAAAGCTTGGGGCTACATCTCTAAATGCAAATGGCCAAGAGTGGATGTGAGAGGAAGAGAACATTTTCTATCCAGTCCACAATTCTCTACCTAAGGAAGAAAATAAATAAATAGAGTTGGAGTCTGTAATGTTGGACACCACAATAGAAATACAAAATAAAATTGAGGTATCTTTTCCATTCAGTAGCACAATTTTTTCCGTGTGAACAAATTGAGGTTAGCATATTTCATTTAAATCAACACTTCTGTACCTAAAGCATGGATATGAGCTTCTGCTGCATACAGAGGCCAGGCAGGTCAATTAAATGTGCGACCTCAGTGGGCAGCAGGCACTGATGCCACAGCAAACTGGGGAGTATGTGCCTCACCCAGAGATACATTGTGCCCACAGCCTTTCACACCTGTTGCTTGATCAGCCTTTTGAGAATAGCCCAGCATGACCAGTGTGAGTGTGGGTCTCAAGCAGAGGAATGAAGGCAGCACTGAAGGAAATCATACCCAACCCACCAAAGAACTGAAGAGGAGCTGACGGTCTCCTCTGGTGTCCCCAAGATCATATGAACAACCATGCCAATGGTTCTCACTGGGACGACTTTGCCCTCAAGGGCCATCTGGAGACATTTTTAGTTGTCACAGCTGAGGGGGAGCATTGCAACTGGTATCTAATATGTAGAGGCCAAGGACCCTGCTAAATATCCTAAAGGCGTAGGACAGTCTTCATACACACACACAAAAAGTATGTCAATACAAAGTGTTATGTTTTGAATGTGAGGTGTCCCCCACAAGCTTATGTGTGATAGTTCAGGAAGGCTGAAGTGAAATGATTGGGCTATAAAAGCCTTCATCCAATCAGAGAGTTAATTCCCTAAAAGGGATTGACTGGCAATTGTAGGCTGGTAGGGTGTGGCTGCAGGAGGTGGATCTTTGGGGGTGTGCCTTTGGGTATATATTCTGTATCTGGTGTAGAGTTGCTCTGCTTCCCGTTGTGACACCTTGAGCTCCCCACTCCCTGGAGCTATGCCTGCCTCCATGCTGTACAGCCTCACCTAGAGCCCCCTAAAGCAGGAGCTGACCTTCTCTGGACATTGACCTCTGAAACTGGGAGCCCCTAAATAAACATTTTCCTCCTAAAATTGTTCTTGTTAGGTCCTTCAGACACAGCAGTGGAAAAGCTGACTAAAGCCCAGAGGTTAAGAAACCCAACCCCAGCTCACGTCCCATGATGCTCAGAGTAGCTAACATATCGCCACTGTGAGTAGCAGAAGTATATTTTCCCAATGCCCTCCTTTCTAGAAGTAATATTAGATAGCATTTTGGGGGAATGGCAGGCCGAGGAGAGAAATGTTGAGACAGGAAGGCCTTTGCCACCAAATCCTAGCACCAGAGATAGGACCGTGAAGGCTGTAGCACGAGGTTCCACCTAATCCCAACCCACCAGGGTTACCTATCACCTAGGATTCTCAGTGTGCCTTGGAAGGCCACTTCATGATCTGACTACAGCCTGTGCTTCCAGATTCACCTCCAGGCAACACCCGCCACCTGCTCTGACCTTCACTGTCTTCCTTTTCCCAAACTTAGATTTGCATCAAGCCTCCATGCCTTTGCCCAAGCAGTTCCTTCTGTCTCAGCTGTCCTCTCAGCTACACTCCCTTTCCCTGACTGTGCCAACCAGGTGAAGCCCTACTCTCTCTTTTTGGCCCAGAGGAAATGTTGCACTCTCTCCAACCGCAGGCCCCGGGTAGCATGACCCATTTCTTCCCATACAATTCCATAGCATTTTGTGCTCCCTTCTACTAACCTAACACCAAAATGTGCTTTAAGGCACATTTCAGACTGAGCCTGCGACTATGCCCGGTGCTCACTAATCCTCAGTCCTTCCTAAGCTTAGTTGAACTGGACCCTACCACACCATACTTCAGTGCTGACCGCTCACTCATTCACTCACTCTTTCATTTTTGAAGATTCACTGTATGCCATGCACTAACCAAGTTCTGGAAATACAGAAGCAGTTAAACAGGTCATTTCATGGGAGTTTGGGAAGGGGGTGTGCTGGTAATAAAACTCATTCCAAGGTCAGAAGTGGACTCCCTAGCCCATCTGACTATCAGCTGCCCACTCCTGTTGGAACTTTTTTTGTGAAGGGAAACTCGTTTCCTGAAGCAATCCAGTATACTGCTGGCAGACTCAGATTGTCCTTCCAGGGGGCTGGAACCTCGGCCCCCTGCACTTTGTACGGAGAGTCAGCTCCTACAGTCACATAGACTAAACCTGCTTCCTGGTCCTCATCATCATGCTTTATGTATTTGAAGTTGGGCCTCCTGGCCCCCAGGGTCAACACTGCCAATTCCTTCAGTAATTGTCACATGCCATGGTTCCAGACTTCTATTACACTGGTCCTGATCTCTTGAGGGTCTCCTACAACACACTCTCACTCTATAACTATAATCGTTGCTATAATCACTGCTGTAATTGCCAAGATGTATTGAGCATTTGCCATTAGTCAGCATTCTGTGAGGCTCTTTACAGCCTTATGTCAATTAATTTTCAATTCAACCCTAGCAGGAGGCTACTCTTGTTGTCTCCATTCTATGGGTGAGAAAATTAAGGCTAAGAAGATTAAATAACTGGCCTAGGGTTGTACAGATGTTTACTGATAGGGCTGGGATCCATACCCTGAATTAAACTCATAACTGTAAAATACTGCTTTGATCAGGTATAGGACCAGGCACGCAGTCCAGGCATTGTCAGAGTGCTTTGGGAATGCTGTTTTCACAACAGGAAGCACCAAACAAGAGGGGACTTGTCATTTGGTTGGAAGGTTGGGGAAGCACTGGGATGAAACCACTGGAAAAAAGTTTCTCTCCTACAGGATTTCTCAGAGCCTTTAATATGTTAATGGCACCGCAGTCTTCAAATGCACCAGGGTTATGTGCTGGTGTGTCTCTCAGCTTAGCTGCTCCCAGTTATCCTACCCGTGGAAAAGCACTTCTGAAAACAAGTGTTGCAAACACCACAGTTAGAAGAAAAATGCGGGCCCAACCACCTCGCTGTTCTGATTGTAACACTGAAGTCCAAACCCTTCTTTACCAAAATCTGCTGGAGGTGGCACATTCTGGGCTACACTCTAGCTTTCCTAATATTTGTCCAGCGCTCCTTCTACTAAATGAGCTGAACGTTGAAAAAGGAAGCACTGGAGATTCTCCAAAGACAACTTTATTAAAGGAAACATTTTCTGCAGCGAGTTAGCTGGAAGGATATAGCAATGAGATATGAGGAAGGGTGGATTTTTTCCTATCTTTTGTTATTGGCATTGACCCTGAAGGTCCACAGAGGCTTAAGGGGCTTAGATCAAGGGCAGATTTTGAAATTGAATTTATTCAGATTAGTCAAAACCTTCAGTGAGAGGATTTACTCCCTACAAGCTGTTGCCAAGTTGGGGCTGCCCAGGCCAGGCCCATTTTCCTGGGCTACAATCAACATGTTCCCAAGTTGTCAGCAGCACCCAAAAGCTAGTTTGCTGGGATGTTAAACATTCAGAGCTTTCTCCTCGATCACTTGTTCACTCTTCCAATATTTTTAGAGAGGCCTCTTGTAGGCACCAGATTTTCTAACAATTATACAGGGAGATGATCCTGGGAAGAGAAGCCAGAGATTCAGTCTAGAGGAATGTTCCTTCCTTCCCAGTTGACATTTAGCAAGCCAAAATGCAATCATTCCTGGACAGGAGGATATTTTGACACAATAATCTGGAAGACGGAGGACACTTGGGAGCCCAGGGTTATGTATAGTTGGGGACATTTCTTTCAACTGCATATCTTAGTTTGCTAGATATTAATATTACTTCCAAAGGCTGAAAATTTGTCACTGATTTTAAGAGGTTTGCAAGTGGCAGAGATAATACCTGCAGAGATGTCCCACAAAGTGGGTGTCCTATTTCCAGGATACAACATTAGGGCTCTGCCCTAAGATTGTATGGAAGAACTTAAGCCTCAAGTTTTGCTGTTTTGTGTCTACATTTTTAAAGTAACTTTTACTGACTTTTTTTTATCACTGAAGTAATACATATTTCTTTTACATACATTGGAAATATAAGAAAAGTAGAAAATTGGAAATTTCCTCTATCACCACTGGGAGATAAACATCATGAACACTTTAGGTTCCCACTCCTGTTAGAGCTTTTTTTATTTTTGCAAATACCTCAGTAGGATGTGGGTGAGGACAAACTTGAAGTTAGTTCTTTTCGTCCCCATAGGATGGAAGGATCCTATGTGGTTCAGCTCCGTATCAAGCACGAAGAGAATCACCAATGATTGAGCTACGATTTTTAAAAAATCTGGCTGTGAAACTGGATGAGGTCTGAGAACCCAATGAATAGATGAAAAAACTGAGCATTATGCCCAATTACATTATGATTTGCTAAATGCCAACTGGTGAGAAAGAAATATTTTTTCTAATTCAGATAGTGACTGACTGCCCATGTCACTCCATATCTCTGTAGTAGGGCAGGGACAGTGAGATTCCTCTGGCTCCCATTTAGTGGTGTTTCTTTCACTAGACCTGCTGTCTGTCTCACCATAGAAAGAGTTATCATCATAAGATTCAATTTGAGTTGGAACATTTGGCAATCTGCCCAAAGCATGCGCAACTTTTGTGCTCTAACATGGAATTATGGGGAAAGAAATAATCTCTTCATGAATTCAAATTTCCAAATGATGAAAGGTTAGCTTTTTAGTACAAAGATTCTGGTTTTGATTTTAACCTATGTCAACGGACGTTGTTCTAAGTATGCCTTTTCAAAGTCAGGGACACTGAGTAACACTTGCTCTTTCCTTGATGATGCAGTCATAATTACAAGCATCAGTTTTTCCTCTGTGATGTAATATTGTAAAAACTCCTGGGGTGGGTAAATTGTGAAAACTTGAGCAGCTTTATAGATTTATGTTTGCTTTATATGGATTTTCTGTCTCTCCCGTTACAATCAAGCTGTCAGCTTTTATTTATTGCTGCCCCCAGTATATCTGAGATCCTCTCTTCATTTGTCCCCCATCTGCTGTGCAGCTTCTGATCTGTTATATGTGGGGGAAACAGATATCTGTGCTTGGTAGAAGTATTTGTCATATAAGAGCAAATAGGCTCTGAGTGAGTTCTGAGGGGCTCTCAGTCATAAAATCAGCAAGCAGGCTTACAGCCGTTTCAATTGCTCAGCAGCCTTGCTAAATTGGCAAATAAATAACATACTAATAAGTTATATAGTGCAGTACATTTTCTTTTTAAAAAAATGATATAAATGGGCACAAAGATTTCAGGCATCTTTTGCTTATTTATGTATATCAGTCTTTCTTTGGAAGAAAGTCTCGATCCCAAAGCAACAGAATGGGTCCTGGTTCCTTTAAGTTAATTCTTTTACTTCTTTCAAATTTCTAAAGTTACTTTCCAACTTAAAATTGGTCTTTTCTAAAGTCAAGTGGAGAGCAAATGGAAATCCAGCCATGACCCCACTCAAAAGGAACTGGCAAGGACAGAGGAAAAAATCTCAGATATGGAGATGACTCCTCTCCCTGCAGCTGCTGTCCCCGCTTCTGCCAATATTCTCATTTCTTCACTCATTGTTTGTGTACTTTTGAAAAGATGAAGACATCGTTTCCCTTCACCCAAACTTTTAAAAAAATGTGACATTTCTTTCAAATGTTCAACGAGATTGATTTTTCTACTGTCAGAATATTTTCTCCCAAGTTCTAAATTTCTAAAAGTACATTCAATCAAGAGGAAACACGTAAATGAGCTAGCCTAGCTCCCTTCAAGCTCAAGTGATGCTGATATCATTTTTAACCCTACTGCTTAGAATGGTGCTGTGGGAGCAGTACAGGCTGTAAAAGCCAAACAATCTGCAAAATTGCACCAAGACGAGGAATTACTCAATGCAAACACCTGCTTCAGTGTGATTATCAAATTATTCACAGCCTAACTATGACCCTGAAAGCTGACTTTCCATTACCCTCGTTCCACAGTCATTCATTCGTATTTACCAGCAAACACCCACAGACCTGCTGTACTTTGCTAAAAACCAAAAGGGCAAATTAAACAGCTCATACCGGAGTTAATGAGAGCTTGTAGTAACAATAGCCCAGCCACATCTGAATGGTGCATTAACAATTTGTAAAGGACAGCCACACATGGGATCTTACTTACAGTTTGAAGCCATTGCACACCATGGCTTGTTCTCTGGGAAAGTCACCACCAGTGTGTTTTCCCAAAGAATGTGCAAAACTTTAAATTAGAAACTCTGGTTTAAAATTGCCCTAAATCTCCCTTCTACTCTACTTCCTCCCCCTTACCACTACCTTTCTTTCCAGCTGTCAGTTTTTAAAGTGTATGTTTTAATTTTCCACGGTTGACCACATCCAAAGCTGTTTTAAGAGGCACGGAATTCTATTCTTCTCTAAAATCTATATGCAGCCATGGGTTACCACAGCTGGCTCTGGTAACCTTTGCAAATTCTAACTTACTATCTAAGACTATTTCTAAGGCGATTGTGAGTGACATGAGGCGTGTTCTGGCAAGAAATCCTCTCGTTGTAATGTATACTATTTTAAATGGTCTTTTTGTGATCATGGTCTCTCTCCTTAAACAAATGAAGGGCATATTTCCCCCATGGGTGTCCCAAGGAGAGCTTGGGAAGAAATCGTCTTTATCAAGGCAGTTCACCCAGACACACAGGCTTGCTTGTTACCGTATTTAAAGAAGTGGCCACAAAGAAATAGTCATTGGATTTACAATAGGGGAAACCTAGTATGCATTTCCAAGGAATCACATTTTGGGGAGAATTACAGAATAATTACACATATGCTTAGATCACCAGCATTCAATGAAGCGGACAGTATTTTGAGGATTTAAGATGTTGGTGTTGTGGTCGTCTCTAAGAAACCGGGATAATTCAGACATTCAAATGCAAAACCACACCATTTGGAGAGTGTAATGCAGTCTGTTCTGGTCACTGTTACAAATTCGGAAAGGATTCCCTGGCTGCAGACATTAGAGGCACTTAATACTTAAATCTGTTTCCAAATGTAAAGCATAGAACAAAAGTGCTGGGCATTAATGGAACGTATCCTAACGCTGGTGCACTGACACGTTTCATTAAAGTGTCACTTTGGGAGAGTAAAAAATAATGCAAGTGCTTTGCTGTGTGCAACTCGATAAGACCTTCAGATGAAATATCATTCACTAATAACACATTAAACATCCACTGCAATACTACCAGGTCTTCAACTTGGCCTTGAATTGATTTCATGCCTAGGATGTTGTCTATACCCAATTACTATAAACGAATTTCTTTCATTGGTCTAAATACTGATATACTGATTGTTTATTCATGTTAGTTTTTTTTTAAACCGGCAGGAAATTGAGTATTATTAGAAGATATCATGATTATCTTCAGAAGCACACTTAAAAATATCAAACCTTGTTTACATATAAGGCTAATCTTTAATTATTTCTCAAACGAATGTATTTTGTATACTTTTAAAAATATACCCTAATCCATTTTTCTTGAGTAACTGACAAAATATTTTTCTGCTGAACTGAGAAGAGTTAAAGTGCTCTTTTAAGCTCAAAGTTTTTATTTAATTTTAAAAATAGGTGAAATAAAAATTCAACCACTGTAGTCCAAGAACTCAGCATTTTGTGGGGTCAAAAAACTTCCAATTTAATTTTTCAACTTTAAGTCATTTTCTACTCAGGAAAATTTTACCTGCAAATATATGTGAAAATGTGAAATTCACATTTTTGGTAAACTTTTGAAACTTCCCCTTCTAAGATCTTATATTTAAAATATCAAAATAACAAAAACTGCAACTTTGGAAGCTATTTCTATACTTAACTGACAGATTGGTGTAGGACGTTTTTCCATGTTTATAAATTTGTTTGGTTTTGCACAGTAGAGTCGGTACATGAAACAGCAAGACAAGGAATTCTCAACAGAACCTATGCAGCCAAGAATCAAGTTGCAAAGTAACACAAAATAGAAAAGATGAAATAGAGAAATTAGTCCACAGTATAACAAGGGATCTGCACAAGGAACTTGGAGCTGGCAACCCCACAATGTGAAAGGTTAATCACAAGATTTAAAATCTAATCTTGCTTTCAAAGGCAGCTCATGTAATTGCATACATTGTAAAGGAAAATGAGAACAGTGGGAACAGAAAAAAATTTAAACAAGCAGGCTTGATATAAGCCATAAATTTAATATGGAGAAAAGCAAAACTTTAGCAAGAGTAAGTGCAGATCTCAGTAAAGGGTCAGCCAAGGAACTAGGATAACAAGTTCTCATTTTTAAAGAAAAGGGAACTTTTGATTTGGATAAGTATGGATTCCTGTGGGATACTCCCGAAAGGCCCCTTAGATTAAATTCCATTCATTCATGTTGTCTAACAAATATTTATACAGGGCCTATTTTGTGCTGAAGTTGCAGGACTACAAAGATAAATCAGATTCGGGAGGAAGAGGGTTTGCTGCTTAGACCACAAAGCAGAAAGGGAAGTAGTGGAAGAAATCACTGCATAAAAGAGAGGGCATTTCAGCTCAGCCTTTCTTACAGAAGGGCAGGACTTGGCCATAGGTAGGTGGGAATGGGAAGGCAGGAGGTTACTTCAAGAGCAAGACACAGAGGTGGGGAAGCCTGGAGCAGGTGCAGGAGGCAGAGAGCTCTTTAGGCTGTTGGGAAGCACCATCTGCCTACAAGGGAACAGCAGGGGCTGGAAAGGAAGATGGGGCTGAGATCACTGGACCTGGCAAGTTTGACTTAACTCTGTGGAAAGTTAGAAACCTTCCACTGGATGTTTTGGAGCCCATGACTGGTCTGATGGTAAAGGTATCAGGGAAAGTTAAACTGGCAACCTTGCTTGGGGCAGCCTAGATGAGAAAGAAGAGAATATTAATCCCAGGAGAATATACTGTGGGACAGCAAAAATGCAGAGGTTTGTGTTCTTGGACAATAAGACATGGAAGCCATTTGTATGGGTGAAGTGCTTCCAAATTCCAATACTGCCACTTCTTGCTAGATGAAAACGTGGTAGGAGATGCCACTGAGGAAACAGTAATTTATCAAGGGACTGTGAAAAACCCTGGCCAGTTGGTATCTCTCAAACCCAATACCCCGTTTTTTAAAGAGCAATGCAAGATCCCTAGGAATTAACAGGCAATAGCTACCCCAAGGATGTATGTAATTCCCTGTCACATCATGAACGTGGATACAGTCAGGCCCAACAGTGACCTACAACTGTTAACCAATCCATGAGCACCTGCTCACATGCCCAGAAATGCAACTCAGGACAAAAACTACCTCCACATTAATATCAGGAAGGAAGCACGCCTTGCCATTCTGGCAAACACATCTACAGGGCTGTCGTGATAACTGCATGGGGTTAGGGCTTGGGGAATAAAAATAGATAATGAATAAGCAAGTGAAAAGAATTCCTTTGGTTTGTTTTCTTAAGGGCATTTCTTTATATAATACTTTCCTAGTATTTTATATATTTTAAGGTGTTTTTAAATATCTGATATTATTTCGTTTCCTCCACATTATTTTCATTTTACAGGAGGAGTTACTGAAGCCAAGAGAGGTTGTGTACCTTGCCTCAAATCTCACAGCCATGTGATAGAGGAATGAGTAGCCGGAACCCAGGTCACATGGTTCCTCTTCCCGCTTATTTCCTGACCTCCTCCAATTATATTTAAATATTTATTGAGAGTCTGTTCTATAGAAAGTGTGCTTCTAAATCTAAGTAGTTTTTTTAATTGAGAAATTTATTATTGAACAACCATACAAGTTTTTAACAAAATAATGTAAAATGTGTATAGAGTCTGCATATTAGATTTACCCCCCAGGAGTGCCCCCCCCCAATTACCCACCCTTATCCCTCCCTTCCCCTTCCCATAATATCTCTTACAAAGTATTAGGTTGTATAACATTATACCTTATCTGGATTTAACACATGATAATAGACCACCTTTCTCAATGGCCAGGGTCTAGATCCAGCTTCCACAGATGAGTGGAGACATTCAACCCTTAGCTCTCTGGGTTAAGCTGATTTTACTCAGCATAATTTCTTCCATAGCCATCCATTTACCTTCAAACGCAATATCATTGTTTTTAATTGCTGTGTAAAATTCCATGGTATATATGTACCACAGTTTTTGGATCCATTCATCCAATGAGGGACATCTTCTATGAACATAATCTATGTTCATAGCAGCTCAATTTACTATTGCTAAATCTAAATAGTTTTTTTTTTTTTTTAAGAGAGAGGGACAGTGAGAGAGACAAAGAGAGAAACAACTTTATTTAGTTTTTCACATGGCCCTAGTTGCTCCAACACTCAGTTGTGTACGTGGTGCTGGGGTTTGAACCCGGGTCCTCATGCTTGCCAGGCAAGCGCTGAAACCGCTGAGCCACCGCTCCAGCCCCAAATCTAAGTAGTTTTAATAGAAAAATCATAGCAGGGTTTTGGGATGAAAACTAGTCCTCTTCTTGGCAGAGAGCCCTCTGGTGAAAGGTAAAGAGCTACAAGGCCTGGAGTCTGGAGAAAATTTTAACATTTGGTGGCAAGATGAGGATACTGAAGCATAGAAAAATTTTAGAATGGCTCATTTAATACAGATCTCTCACTTGGCTTATTAAGAACTTGCCCAAGTTGGGCATGGTGGCACACACCTGTAATTCTAGCAACTCAGGAGACTGAGGTAGGAGGATCACAAGTTCAAAGCCAGCCTCATAACTTGACTAACAGTAAGACCCTGTCTCAAAATAAAAAAGGGCTGAGGGTGTAGCTCAGTGGTTAGGCACTGCTGCATTCAATCCCTGATACAAAAAGAAAAAAAAAAAGTCTTTTGACTTTTGTATTCTTGATGACTGCCATTCTGACTGGTATGAAATGAAATCTCAGTGTAGTTTTGATTTGCATTTCCCCAATTGTTAATGATTAATATTTTTCTTATATTTGTTAGCCATTTGTATTTGTTAGTACATTTGCCCATTTGTTAATTGGGTTATTTGACTTTTTGGTGGAAAGAGTTTTTTGAGCTCTTTATGTATTCTAGATATTAATCCTCTGTCAGAGTAGCTAGCAAAGATTTTTTCCCATTTCTTACTTCATATTCCCACTTGTTTCTTTTGTTGTGCAAAAGCTAATAAAAAGACTGATTTTGTGGAAAATTTTTTTTAACATTTGGAGTATATATAACTCTTGAGATGTTTCGTTTTTTTGCCATTGAGGTATAAATATAATGAGTCAAAAGAGATTTTTGAACTGATTATAGGAGACTATCTTAAAAGCAGCTAAAGCAGGGAAAAGACACGGAACATCGAGGAATCAATATAGGAATTATTACTGATTTCTGATATAAATAAAGTAAGCTAAAAGATAATGAAATGATATTTTTAAATGCTAAAAGGAAAAGAAAAAATGATGTATCTATAACTAATACTGGATTCAATTCTACATTTTTACTTATCTATATCCATCTGTATTCTATTCTGTTCTATAGCTGTTAACTATTCTATTTTATTCTATACTGGGCTAAAAAATCCCTCAAAAATGAAGAGAAAGCAAAAACAGTTTTAAACAAACTAAAATTGAAAAAAAATCAGTTTCACTATAAGAAAGAAACTACTTTGAGCTGGAGAAATTTCTAGCTGGAACTTTAGCTCCACACAAAGGAATAAAGAACACTAGAAGTGGTGACGGTTCTCACATTCTATGTGAAATCACATAGTATTAGTTTACATGTAACATTATCAAATGAAATATAATTTAATGACTGTGATTTAAAATGTGTATATGCACTGTAAGGCAACCAATAACAAAAGTTATACCCAATAAGCCAATGACTGAGATAAAATGTAATACTAAGAAATAATCCAAAGCAAGGCAAGAGGAAGACAACAGGAACAAAGAACAATTGGGATACGAGGAAAATAAAATGCAAGATAGAAAGAATTTAGTGCACATTCATGAAAAAT
>PVKS010012120.1:0-54687 GCA_004027875.1 Aplodontia rufa | reverse complement strand
CCATGTACTCGTGCATGCCAGGCAAACGCGGTAACTGCTGAGCCACAGCTCTAGCCCTTCTCTGAGTCTTTACATAAAATCTTTCTTTGTCTCTTTTTAGCTTCAGTGATGGCCATGGGTTCTTGACATTACTTGGCATTCAGCTGCATCACTCCAATTTCTGCCTGTGGTCACATGGCATTTTCCTCGTGTGTCTCTGTCTTCACATGGCATTTTTACTTTTGTTTTTGGTGGTTTTTTTTTTTTTTGCATTTCTACTTCTTATGTTGGATTAGGGCCCACTGAGTAACCTTATTTAACTTGAATGCAGATCTAGAAGACACCATTTTCAAATAGCATCATAGTCAGAGGGTACCAGAGATTAGGACTTCAGCGTATTTTGGTGGGGGGGGTCAGATACAGTTCAACCCATAACCAAGAGGGACAAGAGGATTCGCTGACTAAGAGGGGACGGCTATGACACCTGCTCTGGATTTCACACAAGGTCAGCAGAAGCCTGTTCATTACTAGTGCAATGCCCAGGCTGGACTGTCCAGGCAGGTCAAGACCAAATTCAACACCATGGCGCCCTCTGCTGCCCAGGTGCAGCAAGAGCAGTCTGGCATCTGCAGGCATCAAACAGTAAGTCTTATGAGACCAGTAATTTTTTCAGCTGTGGGAAGGACATTGATCCAGAGGTTGTGGCGACCAGCTGGAATGAAGCCAAGGACTACACGCCTGGAACTCTGGCCTCAGGCCAGCCTATATTTGCAACCTGTCTCCTCTGTGGCTCCCTGGCTATGTGACTCTGGGCTGGTTGCTCAGTCTCTCTGAGTCTCATTCACTTCCTTGAAAAAGCAAAGGGAATCTTCTGTGCTCCCACGTGTAACAGAGCTGGACCACAAGTGGGTGCTCAATATAAACCACTTCTTAAAATATTAATTATATTAATAAATGAGTTAATATGGGAAATTCAAAATGTTGGATTAGAGAAAGGCTGCGTTTCCAGTTGCTCTATGGACTGAGATTCAAGCAATTGGAGACCTACTCCTCGATGAAATGGGTGAAAGAGGGAATTCACTGAAGCTCAATATCAGACAGCCAGAGGTTCTCAGTGACTCAGAAAACCAGGTGCATTGAACAAGAGACAAGAAAGGGTACAACAGAACCAAGCCAGTGGCAGTGGCAGCATTGGTGGTGCTGGTTCACCACAGAGAGGAGGAGCCACACCAATGAGACAAACACAATGGATGAATTCGGCACGGAAAAAAAAAAAAAAACCAACAGAAAGGCAGGCTGAACTTAACTGAGCAAGAGTGAGCTGATGTTTGGAAAGCGCTCTGTGTTTCTCAACTGAAAAGCGGATATCAGAGGAAAGTACCATATTGAGAAGGCCACATTTCAGCTTGGGGCTGCAGGAGCCCAGGAGGTCATAGCAAATACTGTCATACAGTCCCAGCAATCACCTACCATCTGGCCTAGGGTGTGACGTGTAACTAGCAGAACATGATTGAAACAAACACACTGAGGATTGTACCCAGAGGAGATTCAAGTCAGATATGGAGGGGAGTGAAACTCACTTTCCCTTTGAGACTGATGGCTCACAAGAACAGCTAAAGAGGAGCAGGTGTGATTACACTCGAGGATTATACTTGAGGACTGAGCCTGAGAAGGCTACATTTGTGGGCAGTGAAAAGTGTCCACTGTGGGTGAAAGGTTAGCTGCCCCACCCTATTGGTCAAATTCTCAGGAGACGCCTGAGATCCAGACTTCCAGCAGCAATTGTCCTAGGGGTATGCTGTGGAGGAGGCAGTGTCCACCGAAGTTCTGTCTGACAAAGTCCAGGCTTGGGGATGGGCTAGGCAAAGCCAGCCCTGGAGATTGCCAAAACCATCCCTTCTAGGAATTGGCTGTGTTTTAATAATTACATGTATTGTGAATTTGCTCAAACTGAAACTCTCTGATTGTTATGAGAATTCTATTGCTTAGACAACTGTTGCAGATTGTTGAGGATACTTATAATAACACATATAGAAATCATGGAAAACACAGCTATACTGGCTTTAAAATAAAATTGGATATAGAAAGCAAAATAATTAGAACTAAGGAACAAAGAAACAATGTACGTGAAACATTTACCAATACCATCCTGAGTGTTCACGTTGTACTGTGAACTTTGAGTGAGAAAGGCGTGTTTACCTTCCTCTTGTTGCAGAAATTGTTTTAACCTCTTAGCAGTAAATAAGACGTGTTTACCCTTTTTGTCTTTGCAGAGGTTAGGCTTTAAGTTTTTAGACCGTAGGTTAGGATGCACAGATAATTTTATAGGATTAACATTTCTAGGATCTAAGATAGCTATAGAGTATTTGGTAAGGTTACAATAACAAAATAGTTTTAGGTTAGTAGTTAATAAGGTATAGGAGTAATATAGCCTATAACATAGTCTAGCTAATTAAGAAATTTTTCACTTATGCTAAGATAGGACTTCTAGATTAATGCAGTGCAGTGAGCTTTAAGGCTTCTCTTATCCAGTGAGGTAATGGTTTGCAGAAGCATCTAAAGGAATTTAGGGAGACAGAATTTGGTGAAGTGTTTGGGCGCTGTCCTTTGTAAAAGCAGGTTTAAACAATATGGTCATTATGGGGGGAAGTCGAGGGCATGAATTGTACTAATGGTTGATGCTTTAAGTTTACTGGGAAACTGAAAAGAGAATTGTACAATGAAGCTGATAATGAAAGGCTTGTTTGTGCACCTGTATAAAAATGTTCAACAATAAAGAACAGACAGCATTTTGCTCAAGCAGGGAACTGTGTCTGCTTGCAACTTGCCCTGGAGGTTCCAGCCATTCCTCCGTTCCTCCGTATCACCATCACCACCGACTCCACTCCTCTTTCGGGACCGGAGTTCAGCTGGAGCTGCCCCCCGCCCCGCAGTGTTGATCTTATCTTTCCAGAGCAGACACCACCCAGCAATGTCTGAAAGTCCTGATTAAAGCTAAACCCTAACCATGGGAACTTCCCACATGGAACTTTGCAGCAGCCCCACCCTGGAAGTTCACTGTCTGATCTGTCCTGATGAAACTCCATTTGAAAATACTTCCCATCTGTCATACCTTGTACTGGTGAGAAGAGAAGCTGAAAGGTTTTTCCACCAGCTTCAGTTCCAGGTCACTCCAGTTGGCAGCTTGTTGAGCAACAAAAAAAGAGGAAGGTTTTTGTTTTGTTTTGTTTTTTTCTTTGTTTTTTAAGAGAGACAGAGAAAATCAATTTTATTTAGTTTTGTTTTTTCATCTGGCCTCTGTTTCCCCCACACTTAGTTGTGTATGTGTTGCTAGGGTTCAAACCCAGGTCCTCACACATGCCAGGTAAGTGCTGTAACCACTGAGCAACCACTCAGCCCCAAGAGGAAGGTTCTAACAACCCCTAGCCCCTGCTCTCTCTAAGGGATGCTTAGCTCAGAAAGAAGGGCAGTCTGACATAGGCAGTGAGCATTCATCTTTGTTAACAGTTTTGACTACCTTGGTGGAGATAACTCTTTTATTTTTCATTAGGATTTTTATTTCCTTCTTTTCTTTTTCTTTCTTTCTCTTTTATTTAATGGAGGGGGGTTCTTGCTGTGCTGATTGGTCCATTGATATACATACATACATACATATATATGCACATATATACGTATATATATACACATACATATTTTTTTTCTCATTTTTTAGTGTCTGTTATTTTACTTTGCATTGACTTTTTTTTTTGCGAGAGAGAGAAAAAGAGAATCAATTTTATTTACTCTTTCATGTGGCCTTCGTTACTTGGACACTTTGTTGTATATGTGGTGCTGGGATTTGAACCTGCATTCTTGCCCATGCCAGGCAACCACCATAACCTTCGAGCCACGGCTCCAGCCCCCTTTGTTTTGACTTTTGAGGGCTGTTAGAACTTGACCTAGGCAATGCCATTTTGAAACTTATCCTCCATCTTAGAACAAGAATCGCCTCAAGGTCTCTCTGACCCACCTATCCCTAAAGCCCAGCAATACTCCACCATCACACAAAGAAACTCTAAACACTCTATCATCATAAGGACTCTTCCCTGACAACTCCCTAGCAATGGCCTAATACTCTCCTCCCTCACACCCTCTATATCTACCCCAGCCTGCAAGTGGAAGGTGGGTCTCAGACTCCACTGCGTCCCCCTCCACAGCTTTGTCTGGAATAAATCTGTGTTACTGTTGAGCTGCCTCTCTCTCTCTCTCTCTCTCTCTCTCTCTCTTTTCTTCATTTGCTTCTTTCCTTATATAAATGGTAAAAACAAAAAAAAAAAAAAACCAGACCTGTGTTCTGAGGTTCCCACTATGGGTGGCCCCTCTGGGCCTTCCCTTGATCTCAGCCCGGTCTCTCTTTCTCTTTCCACCCCCTCTCCCTCTGGTGGCTCTAGTAACGACCATTCACATTTCTGAACATCACATCCACCACCGGCCGTTGCTTATTGGGTGAGTAACCCACTCTGACTCTTTGGCATTCCTAGAATACCTGCCATGGTTTCTCTCTTCATGGATCCTATTCCTCTGAAAAATGCTACTGCTGGGTGAGAGAAACCCCACCACCACGGGGAGGATAACTACTTGCCATGTTTGAGGATGCCCATAGATTGCCTGTTGTTCCAATTGGTCATTCCTGGAATGATCTTTGAGAAACCAAACTCTCTTGAGGACACGCGTTGATTTTAGTCTTTCTCTCTGCCAGAGTCCTTGAGGGGCTCCTCAATCCATTTGGACCAACATGGGCCAGACCCCACCAAAGCCCCTACTAGACACCCACTCAGGGTGCCTTCTCAAACATATGCAGACCCTGGGTCTCCAAGACACAGTTGAAAGACTGTTGTTCTTCTGTAATGCTGCCTGGCCCCGATCCAACTGGGCAATACTTCCAAATTCTCAGAGATCTTAAACTCTCCACCACAGTGACAAAAGGTCCAAGGTTCTCTATGTTTAGGCCTCGGCTCTAGGCCTTATTCTCTGCTCAACACTACTCAACTTTTCACATTCTTCTCCCCAATGAAAAACCCCTCAGGGGATCCCCTCTCTTTGGACCCTTCTGCTTCCTGTTACTCTAAAACCTATTACTTTGCTCTGTCTAACTCTGTGTTCATGGATTTAATTCCTCAAATTAGCAAGACAGAACCCACCCATCCATACTCCCTGTTACATTTTCAGGGATTCACCCAGAATCTACAGAAGGGTGAACGATATGGACAAAGGAGTTCTCATTTCCCTTCTTTTTGCTATTAGTGCACAAACTATTTTTCTCTCCTCTTCTCTGCAGAAATGTCTCTTCCACATGTATGCCCGGTGCTCAGGATACCCCCAAATACTGTATACATCCTACTGAGTTTTTCACATGGCTTTCGTTGCTCCAACATCCAGCTGTGTACGTGGGCGTCAGGGTTTGAACCCGTGTACATGCGCATGCCGTGCAAGCACTGCAACCACCGAGCCACCGCTTCAGCCCCTCTTTTTCTCTCTGAAGTGATTAACAAGAGTCTCTAGGGACCTCCAGGCTTTCAATGCTTTCTGGGACCCAAACCCCAAGTCCATGTCCACTTTTGGTCTTCTGCACCTAAATCTATATTTTGTTTTTGATTATTCTTGTTTTGTCTAACTGGAGTTTTTTTTAACCTTCTAATCTGTTTTTTCCTGCTGTCTTTATGTATATTTGTTCACACCCATTTATGTCGTGTCTACCTATGTGCTTTTGTCTACGTGGTACCAAAATTGGCATATAGATAAATGAGCACTCATAAATTAAAATTAACTTTTGGTTCACAAGACTTAAGCATTTAAGAAATTTCAATTTAAACTGGTTCAGCAGCACAAGGTTTGTGGAAGGTTAATCTCAAAAAGTTTATGTGATTGGTTTCACTGTGGTTAGCACAATAAGTTGAAATGATTATAATTCCCCCTGCCCCGAAGGTCAAGTATTGATGTACTGAGACAGGCCAGCACCTAATTCTCTATGTATCTTTCAAGATAATTCTAAGTGTCAGGTTTTATTATTAAGGGAAGCTAATCTTTTTTTTTTTTTTTTTTTGAGAGAATCAGGGCAGGAGCAGTGGCTCAACAGTTACGGTGCTAGCCTGGCATGCAGGAGGGCCCAGGTTCAAACCCCATCACCACATACACAGCTAAGTGTCAGAGCAACAAAAACCAGATGGAAAACTAAAGTCGATTCTTTCTTTTTATCTCTCACTCACTGTCCCTCTCACTTTAAAAAGAAAAAGAGAGAGCGAGAGAGAGAGAGAGAATTAATTTTATTTATTTTTCCATCTGGCCCTGTTTCTCTGATACTTCTTTGTACGTGTGGTTCTAGGGTTTGAACTCAGGTTCTTGCACATGCCAGGCAAGTGCTCCAATCGCTGAGCCACTGTTCTAGCCCTCAGAAAAGCTAATCTTAAAGGAATTAGGGTTGGTAAGTCTTTGAAATAAACAACTGTTATTTTGGATTATTACTGTACACTATGGATTCTAGATTTTTCTACAAAGGTTAAACTTATTAATATAAGGACATCAATGTATTTTTGATGGTATCACTGGCTTCTTTGTGTATTGGTGTGTTCATGCCCTTCGGGTACACACATTTGTTGAAGTATAAAACTTGGGAGAGCATTTTACCAAGTTGGTGTTTCCAGGCCGAAGTTGTCTGTAGAGGTAATCTTTTCAGGTTTGTACAGAAATGACAAACTGGGTTGGAAATTTATTTGTGTCATTTAATCTTTTGTGATTAAATATGCCATTATAATCTGTAATAAGGAGAGTCTAGTTTGCTTGAAAGTTGATAATGTGGAAATCTGTCAAGAGGCCCACCTTACCTGAGAAGTCTCTGCCTCTCACCATAATCCATGTTAGGATGATTCCAAACTAGGTTAAACCTAAACTTGTTTAAAGTCATGTTCAAAGGATAGACTTTGTTATAAAGATTTCTGTGATCTCAAAAAAACCAAGAAATATAATACAAAAGTAAAGAATTTATACAGGGTGTCATGTGACTGTGCTGATAGATTCACAGATCTTTATGGAGGCAAAATAGATTATAGAAATTCTGTTTTCTGGTTCAAAGCTATTATGCAAGCTAAATGCTTTTGGGTTAAGTAATTCCATTTTGTGTTTATTTACCTTGTAAAACTGTATAACCGGGGCTGGAGCGGTGGCTCAGCGGTTTCGACGCCTGCCTGGCAAGCGCGAGAACCCGGGTTCAAACCCCAGCACCACATACACAACACTACACAACTAAGTGTTGGAGCAATTAAGGCCATGTGAAAAACTAAATAAAGTTGTTTCTCTCTTTTTCTGTCTCTCTCGCTGTCCCTCTCTCTTTAAAAAAAAAAAAAAACTTTATAACTGTTGCCTGTTAATATTTTGCAGAAGAAAGTTATAGGTATGGAAATATACTTTGGTATAATTAAAATGAAAAAAATGTTTCTAGATAAGAATCTTGCATAGAGCTATAGAGTGTCGACGTTAAGTTGCAGAAGATTTGTGGAGAGTAAATCTCAGAAGTGTGTTACTGTTTTGTAGAATAAAGTTTTAGGTGTGGAAATAAATAAGCAAAGAGTATCTACATAAGTTGTAGAAGGTCTGTGGAGGGTAATCTCAGAAGTGTGTATGACTAAGTGGAAATGCTTTTGCTCTTGTTAATTCCATTTTGTATTTTCCTTATAGAACTTTAATTGCCATCTGTTAACGTTTTGCAGAAGTACTACTTCTAACAGAAAAACCTGAGTTCAGACACACCATCACCTACAGGACAGATAAGATATAATACTAACTTCTAGTACTGTTACTGACCCTAATGAAACAAAAGGGGTAACTATAAAACTGTACATTAAAATTAAAGCCCAGTATTCCTACTTTAAGACTGGTGAAACTGGGCTGGAGCACTGGCTCAGCTGTTATGGCACTTGCCTGGCTTGCGCAAGTACGGGAGTTCGAATCCCAGCACCACGTACACAGTGAAGTCTTGGAGCAAAGAAAGTCACATGAAAAACTAAATAAAATTGATTCTCTCTCTCTCTCTCTCTCTCTCTTTCACTCTCCCTCTCTCTTTAAAGAAAAAACAAAAAGACTGGTGGAACTGGCCTGCTTGATGTTTAAAATCAAAATTTGGAGACCAAACCAAAAGTAAAAATGGCCAAGGAAAAGCAGCTGATATGTTGGACCTGGCCTTTAGGGTCAGCCAGGACCCAAAGGATTGTGGGACCATTCTGCCTTGCACCTCTGAGTCATATGGCCTCCCAACCAAGGGGTCATAAGGACCCCAGAGAAAGCCAAATACTGCGCATTCTGCACAGGTTATTAGAAAGGGAAATATTAGGGCTGGAGTGGTGGCTTGATGGCTTGCCTGGCATGCTCAAGTATGCGGGTTTGGACCCCAGTACCACATATACAACAAAGTGTCAGAGCAGCAAAAGCCACATGAAAAACTAAATAAAGTTGATTCTTTATTTTTCTTGTCCCTCTCTCTCTTTTTTTTTTTTTTATTAGAAGTATATAGAGATACAGTTGAAGGGGAAACAGTATCAAAACAGTAGCAATCAATGTATATAAACTTTGTGATCCAGGGGTAATGCTAAAGCATAGATAAACCACCTTGGGTTTCACCTCTTAAAGAAAAAAAGAAATATCCCTGATGTTTCCAGGGGAAATCACATGTGGTCAGCAGGACCCTGACCTACCTGACAGATAGCATGACTAGAAGAAGGCTAGAGGAGCCAAGAGGCTTCACACACTTCCCTGAGAGTGGCCTCCTGAGGAATCGCAGTTGACCTTAAGAATAGATAGGCAAAAGGTCAGTTTTGACCAATGTTGTGTTTAAATGTCAGGTGTCCTCCAAAAGCTCACATGTGACAATTTGGGAAGGTGAAATGATTGGGTTACAAAAGCCTTAACCCAATCAGTCAGTTAATCCTGTATAGGGATCAACTGCCACTGTAGGCTGGTAGGGTGTGGCTGGAAGAGGTGAGTCACTGGGGACATGTTCTATGTCTGGCTTGGAGTTACTTGCTCTCTGCTCTCCTTCCCGACGTGAGGCCTTTAGCTCTCTGCTTACTGCCATGTTCTCAAGCCCTGAAGAATGGAGTCGTTCTTCCATGGACTGTGACTTCTGAAACCATGAGCCCCAAATAAACCTTTTCCTCCTAAAATTGTTCTGTCCGTTCATTCAGTCGCAGCCACAAAAAAGCTGACTAAAACACCAACTTGTTCTTAAATACCTGGCAGGAGAGTTAAAACCAACACTCAGCCATACATGGGAATATAAAAGGAATGACAATGATTCTTTTAATGTAACTCAAAATGTACACTTGTGTCAGTCCTGAAACAAGTAAATAAAACTGGGAGATTATGAAGAAAGGGTCACAGAGGGGTTGGGGATTTAGCTCAGTGGCAGAGCGCTTGCCTAGCATGCGCAAGGTCCCGAGTTTGATCCTCAGCCCTGAAAAAAAAAAAAAAAAAAAAAGAAAGGGTCACAGAAAACACTACCAGAGTCACAAGTTTGTTCTAAGTCAGTTTGACACCTACAAATTTTCCTAACCTTCTACATGATTACACTCAATCTGTTTTTCACTGGTATGATTGTTTAGTTCTAATATTTATCCATCAGATCAATCTGAAAGTATAATGTAGCACATAAAAGCCATAAGTCAATTTACCAAGAGAGTCCTAAGAGATACAGCCAAAAGGATCCTTCCACTAACACAGAGGTAATACCAATAAAAAGCTACATTACAGAAATACAGAAATCAGATAGTTTTCCCCACTCAAAGGGACACCTATGCCTTAAAAAATGAAATGTGTTTCTAGCAACACTTACTAATGTTTCTAAAGTCCTGAATGTCCTCCCCTCACAAATAAATGGCATTTCAGACCACACCCTAAGCTCTAATAAGATACTATCTTCATGGTCTTTAAAGGCTGGCTGATAACATTGATTGTTTTTGCAATACTTGCTTGCAGAAAATAATGTTTTGTTGCATTGTTTATTGTTCTAGCAGGATCCTTCCCCCATGTACACTATGTCCAGTCATCTGCCAACTGCCACCATCATGGATCTCTGGACGGCCCTGATGCACAGATACCTAGAGTTCAGTAAGCACCAGATGGTCATGGAAATATGACCCTCCATGGATCTGCTTCTACCAAGGACTCCTAGATAGACCCTCTGAAAAGTTTCCCTGAGTGCCATAGTCAATACTCACCATCAGCACGAAGAAGGTCATCACCCTTTTCCCCTGAGAGCAGTCAAGGACCTCTTCAGAGTGGTAATTGAGACAGGAGATAGATTATCTGGAGGCAGATAGAAATGGGGATCTGGGGGCTGGAGCAGTGGCTCAGTGGTTACAGCGCTTGCCTGGCATGCACGAGGATGCAGTTTCAAACCCCAGCACCATGTACACAGCAGTGTCAGAGCAACAAGGGCTGCATGAAAAACTAAATAAAATTTATTTTCTTTCTCACTTTCACTGTTTCTCTCTCTTAAAAAAAAGAAAGAAAGAAAAGAAAAGAAAAAAAATAGGAATCTTGGAGAATGGAATCTCATTACTCCAGGCTAAAACCTTTTTGGTTTTGGCTGCCTGACTGCCTGGAAGTCTCCACTCATGCTTGGGTGCCCAACTCCTATCCTTGTAGTACCATCCCTTGCTCTTTAAAAAATACGATAAGGGGCTAAAGCCATGGCTCAGCGGTTACGGTGCTTGCCTGGCATGTGCGAGGACATGGGTTTGAACCTCAGCACTATGTACACAACAAAGTATTGGAGCAACGAAAGCCACATGAACTAAATAAATTTGATTTTAAAAAATATGATAATTCAAATGTACTTAACAAACATCTCTAGAATATTTCATCCAATGACAACCAAATTTACTTTCTTCTCAGCTGCTCATGGAATTCTCAAAATAAGCCATATTGTAGGCCACAAAGCAACTCTTACAAGATACAAAAATTTGATACAATTTCTTTTATCTGAGCATAATGGAATGAAATTATCAACAGTAAAAAACCTACATAAACGAGGGGCTGGAGCGGTGGCTCAGTGGCTACAGTACTTGCCTGGCATGTGCAAGTATGTGGGTTTGAACCCCAGCACCCATACACAACAAAGTGTTGGACCAACAAAAGCCACATGAAAAACAATAAAAATTTGATTCTCTCTTTTTCTATATCTCACTGTCCCTCTCTCTTAAAAAAAAAACCTACATAAACTATATAAACACGTTGAATAATGCACTTTTGAACAATGAATAGGTGATAGAAGAAATCATGGTAGAAATTTAAAAATTCTTAGAATCAAGCAAGGATAATAATACAACATACCCATTCATGATAAAAAGCACTGAAGAAATTAGGAATAGAAGGAAATTACCTCAGCTTCACACAGGCTATAAATGGCAAACCCAATGCCAACATCATAGTGAATGAGGAACCCAAAAGCATTTCCTTTAAATAAGACAAAGAATTCCACTTGTTCCTTGAACAAGACAAAGATGCCCACGGTCACTACTCCTATTCCATACAGTGTTAAAAGTTCTGACCAGAGTAATGAGGCAAGTGAGAAATGAAAGGGACAAAAACAGGAAAGAAAGAAGTCAAATTATCACTGTTTGCAGATGATATGATCCTATACTTAGAAGATTCAAAAAGTCCCACCAGAAGACTACTAGAGCTAATAAATTCAGCAAAGTAGTAGGTTACAAAATCAGCATACAAAACTTAATAGCTTTCCTATATGCCAATAATGAATTCGCTGAGAAGGGAATCAGGAAAACAATCCCATTCACAACAGCTTCAAAAAAATAAAATAAAAATCTAGGACTAACTCTAACCAAGAAGGTAAGAGACCACTACAATGAAACCTATAGAACACTGAAGAAAGAAATTGAAGAAGACACTAAAAGATGGAAAGAATTAACAAGAGGGATGGTACCAAGTTAAAAAGGTTCTACATAGCAAAGGAAACAATTACACACGTGAAGAGAGTACCTACAGAATGAGAGAAAATCTTTGTTAGCTGCTCTTCTGACAGAGGATTAATATCCAGAATATAAGAACTCAAACAAACAAACAAAAAAACCCCAAAACCAAACAAACAAACTTACCACCAAAAAAGCCCCAAATAGGGTCTGGAGAGGTGGCTTAGTGGTTGGAGCACTTGCCTGGCATGCACAAGGAGGATCCCAGCACCACATACCCAAAAAAGGGTCAGAAAAACAAAGGCAAGGTGAAATGATAAATAAAATTGATTCTCTTTCTCTCTCTCTTAAAAAAAGAAAGCCCCAAAGAACCCTATTAATAAATAGGCAAATGAACTAAGCAGACATTTCTGAAAAGAAGCAATATATATGGCCAAAAAAATATACAAAAGCATGTTTAACACCTTTAATAGTTAGGGAAATGCAAACAAAACTACACTGAAGAAGCTGGGCATGGTGGCACACGCCTGTAATCCCAGCAGCTTGGGAGGCTGAGGCAGGAGGATCACAAGTTCAACACCAGCCTCAGCAACTTAGGAAGGTCATAAGCAACTTAGTGAGACTCGGCCTCAAAAGAATTAAAAATTTAAAAAATAAAAATGGGGCTGGAGCAGTGGGTCTGTAGTTACTTGCCGGGCATGCACGAGTACGTAAGTTCAAAACCCAGCACTCACGTACACAACTAAGTGTCAGAGCAACAAAAGCCATGTGAAAAACTCAATAGAAATTGATTTTTTTCTATCTCTCTCTTTCTCTCTCACTGTCCTTCTCTCTTAAAAAAAAAAAAAGGCCGAGGATGTGGTTCAGTGATTAAGTGCCCCTGGGTTCAATCCCTGGTACCAAAACAAAAAACAAACAAACAAAACTACACTGAGATCTCATCTCACTCCAGTTAGATTGGCAGCATCAAGAATATAAGGGCTGGAGAGGTGGCTCAGTTGTTATGGAATATGCCTGGCATGCGTGAGGATGCAGTTTGAACCCCAGCACCATATACACAATGAAGTGTCCCTCTCACTTTTAAAAAAACATAAACAGCAATAAATTCTGGAGAGAATGTGGAGAAAAAGGAACACTTTTACACTATTGGGGAGATTATAAATTAGTACAGCCACAATGGAAATCAGTGTGGAGATTCCTCAATAGCCTAGGATTGGAATCACCACATGACTCATCTATACTACTCTTTGGTATTTATCCTAAAGAATTAAAATCATCATATTATAGCAATATATGCAAACCTATGTTTATAGCAGCACAATTCACAAATGTCAAATTATGGAACCAGCCTAGGTGTTTGTCAATGGATAAAGACAATGATATATATATATATACATACATATATATATAATATATACATACACACACATACACACATATACATATAATAAAGTTTTATTCAGCCATAAAGAAGAATAAAATTATGTCATTTGCAGAAAAATGTATGGAACTTGTATGTTAAGCAAAATGAGTCAAACTCAGAAAATCAAGGATCATATGCCTTTTCTCATATGTGGAAGCTAGAGAGGAAAAAGGAAAAGAAAGGTTTTGTGTGACGGGGGAATCTCATCAAAATGAAGGGAGAAGGGCTGGAGCAGTGGCTCGGGGGTTACGGTGCTTGCCTGGCATGCGCAAGTACTGGAGTACAAACCCCAGCACAACAAAATGTCCCAGCAACCAAAGCCACATGAAAAACTAAATAAAAATTGTTTCTCTCTGCCTCTCTCTCTCTCTCTCTCTCTCTCTCTCTCTCTCACTGTCCCTCTTAGTCTTTAAAAAAATTAAAAAGAAAACATGGAAAAAGAAAAATTGTAAAAAATTTTTTAAAAGATCAATAATGTATGTAGAGTGCCTTGCCTAGCACATAGTAGGCACTTAAATGTTAATTTTACTTTGCCCTTCCTTTGGACCTATTTAAAAAATAATTTGTTTTTTGTGAAAAATAAATAAATAAATGAATCAATAATTGCAACGCTCTTAGAACCAGGCAGGCAGATGGTGCCAATGAAGTAATTTATATTCCTGGCACCTGCTGTCTGCCAGATTTGTTCTCCTTGAATCCCAAAGGGTCTTTTTAAAAAAAAGAAAGAAAGAGGGACAGTGAGAGAGAGAGAGGGAAAGAAAAAATCAACTTTATCTAGTTTTTTTTTTTTCCTCAGGGCTGCAGACCGAACTCGGGGCCTTGCGCATGCCAGGCAAGCGCTCTGCCACTGAGCTAAATCCCCAACCCTTTATCTAGTTTTTCATGTGGCTTTCATTGCTCCGACACTTAGTTGTTTGTGTATGTGGTTCTGGGGCTTGAATTCGTGTCCTTGCACGTGCCAGGCAAGCACTGCAACCGCTGAGCCACTGCTCCAGCCCCCCAAAGAGTCTTGAAATGCCAATAACAGCAATAATAAAATAATGTGATAATATATAATATTATTATTGGCATTTCTAGGCCCTTCAGGGTCTAAGGAGATAAAATTATGAGATTCCTTAAACCAAAAATAGTGTCATATTACACACTAAGTGACATCTCTATCTTTGACTAATAAAATTATGGACAAATCTCTTGGATTTGGGGTTGGTAGTATCTTTTTCTAGAAATAGTCTTAGCTTTTGTCAGTCCTTTGTTTTTGCTTATTTTCCTGTATATGATTTAAATAAAGGTTCCTAGGGTGTGCCACAAAGAACATTATTTAATAGGAACATTGTAAAAATACAGGCAGGGTGGCTCTAGGCTGACTGAGAAGTTTCCTGGGATGTGGGTCTTTCAGTATTAAAGACAGGATAGCCTCAAAAAGAAAATGGGACAATTGGTTACCCTAACTTATCCCCACCCTGCTTGGCAAAAAGCTCACCCAGGAGGCAGCGAAACACAAATCCAGTGACTGGTCAAGAGCTGACCCATCTTGGTTTGAGTTCTGACTTCAGCACTAATTAGCTGTATGGCTTTAGGTAGGTTGATTAACCTTTCTGAGCTTTGCTTTATAAAGAAGGGAGGTTGTAAATAACACAGTTAAGGTGTGTGAATAATTGTCCTGGAGCCTGGCACAAACAGGCCTTCAATAAACAGTATCTTGACTATGGCTTCTCCCATTCAGGTCTGGATACCAATTCCTAGTTGGAAACTTGAGAGTATGTGCCACCAAAAGCCACTGTCCCCCTGGAGATGCTGAAGGAGGTAGTCACATCAGCTGAACTTAGAGCATCCCCACCCTAGTCAGTCACACCAAACCCTGCCTTGGTTGCTTGGTGGCCATCTTTATTTCTGAACATGAGTTCCTGGAGGGTCCTGACCAATTTGCTGACTGCTGTATGCTTGGGGACAGATCAAGTCTCGGGGAGGGGGACAGGCATTAGGTGGATACCATTTTTTTTCTATTAATTGAACTGAATCCCAGGATTGGGGGGCAGATGTTTGAGGCAGACTGGGTGAACAGTAGAAGTGGGAAGGATGGGCAGAGGCAGGAGGTGCTGACTGCAAGCCAGGGGAGGGACCCATGGGGATAGAGTGAACAGACACAAAGATGGAAAGGATTTAGGAGATGGTTGAAGTCTTGGGTATGATGCATTTTGTAATTTGACTTCGGGAAAGTTCCTTGCCCTATTAAGATGTCAGTTCTCATATCTGTAAAACAGGACAGCAACTGTGCCTGCCTCAAAGGCTATTATGAGGACTAATGAGCCTGAGTAACTCTGCCTGGGCCCAGGGCCTGCTCCACCAAATGCTCCCCACCCCCACCCCATCTCTCTCTCTCTCTCTCTCTCTCTCTCTCACTCTCTCTCTCTCTCTCTCACACACACACACACACACACACACACACACACACACACACTCATTTACTCTTGGACTCGGTCCTGATCTGCCCATACCTTCCACTCACCAGGTCCCTGTGATCTTGGCCAGTTTTCTTTTCCCTCTCTGAGCTCCTTTCCTCATCTCTAACAAGAGTCCCTATGACCCTGAGTTTTGGTGAAGATGAGTTGAGATACACCCACAAAGCACTTAACCCGGTGCCAGGAACATAACCAGTATTCGGTCTCTGCCCGCCATCCTCCACCCCATAAACACATACACACAATTTTCCAGGTCTTGGAAGCCATGGGAGCTGCTAAACCACACAGGGCTTCAGTTTGTAACACACATACCAGGTCCCTGCTCCACATTGGGCTGTCTTACGTACACTGTCGCATGCATCACACAGTGTTCTTTTGGGCCCCC
This sequence comes from Aplodontia rufa, assembly GCA_004027875.1. Lineage (NCBI taxonomy): Eukaryota > Metazoa > Chordata > Mammalia > Rodentia > Aplodontiidae > Aplodontia > Aplodontia rufa. The sequence continues at coordinate 38,484 of PVKS010012120.1, read as the reverse complement.
ACACCCACCCCAGGGCCCTTCCAGTCACCACCACTGAGACTGATTAACAAAAACACAACATTAAATTCTTTTACTTCTGAGGTCTCCCCTTTAAGGGGAGGGAATAGAGGGAAGGGGGTTTAATAAAAAATAGTATAATTAGTTAAATACTGGTCTCCCTTAGGCCCTGAGTGCCATAGGCCCAGTCCTGACTGGCTCTGTCCCCTTGAGAGCCCCACCTCACCCTGGGGTCCAGGGTGGCACCAGGAGGGGCTGCAGGAGGCCAGTGCCAGCAGGTCTCTGCAGTGAGTGAGCAGGGAGGCCACAGGTCAGCAGGATGTCACCACCGCAGAAAGTCTCGAATGAACTTCCAGAGCTTGGTGACCCAGAGGTTAACACCAAGGTCCATCAGGTACTGGATCTCGGGAGTGAGCATGCGACGGCAGAGCTGTTGGTGCCGTTGCCCTATGCTCTTCTTGAGGTTATAGCCCAGGATGGACTTGGTACCCAGTGGCTGCCAGGGCTGCATGGCCGAATCCTGGATGGCGGCCGCATCCACAGCTCGACCGCCATCGATGCAGATTCGCCGCATGCGCTCGTTGGCACGGCGCAAGGCTGCCACCTCTTGGGCCATGCGCTCGCGTCCAAAGGCCTCTACTTTGCGCCAGAAGCTGGCATTGAAGTGGCGGTAGAGGCGGGCATCCAGCATGTTCCAGGCAGTGGCGCGGCGGTACAGGTCCCCAGAGAGCCGTGGCACTGGCGAGTCGCGACGGGCATTGAGCTTGAAGTAGAGCACGTCCTCCAGCTCCCAGCAGAGCAGGTCCTTCAGCAGCACCAGAGACTCGTCGAAGTACTCCTGGAGAAGCACCAGGTGGAAGCGGCGCTCCACCTCCAGGATGTGCTCCTGCACCCGGGGGCTGTCCGGGTCCAGGCCGCTGTCATAGCCCAGGTCGAAGAAGAGCAGGTTGCGGAGGTAGTGGGCGTTGTAGCCGTTGGGGTCGTAGTAGCGATCGGGGTCCTGCAGGAACTCGGCCAGCTTGTCACTGCCCGAGAGCTTCCACGTGAGGGGCACCACGGGCCCGAAGTAGTGGAAGGAGGACTCAAAGAGGCGGGCAGGATCCCGGAGCACGGTGATGAAAGTGGCGTTGGGCGGCACAAGGCTGCGCACCTCCTCGTAGTGGAAACGCATATGGTTGCAGATGATGTTGAAGCAGGCTCCGGGCCGGTAGTCCTGCACCAGGCTGCGGGTGAAGAAGGCCGGGTAGTCGAAGTCGTTGCGACCATTGGGGAAGGCGAATTTGAGCCCGTGCTTCTGGCCGAAGCGGAACAGGATGTTGAGCAGCGTGCTGCTGGCGGTCTTGTGTGTCTTCATGAACACGACGTTGCGCTGTGGCTGGCACCCTCCAAATGAGCCATTGGCCAGAGCCACGGCCTCTGACTCACCGGGGACTGGGGAGCAAGGTGCTGTGCCCTCTGGGGTCCTGCTAGAGACAGGGGTGGGAAGAGTGTCAGAGGCTGCTGGGGGGCCTCAGGACTCACCACCCCTGGGGCCCTGTTGCCCGAACATGGGTTTGTTGATGACACTGGTGGCAGCAGGGCTGGGATGAGGACACCAGATGGGCCTGGGTCCAGGCTGGATGCCTGAGCCAGTGATTTGGGCTCTCTGACCTCAGTTTCCTCATCTGTGAAATGGGGAAAATAACAGGCCCTATCTGTGGTGTTTGTGTGAGATTGAAATGAGATGAGGCACACAGGCTCTTGTCTCATTCATGGCCAATGTGTCTTATATTTATTGTAAAATAGTATTAGGTTGGACTATATGAAATTGCCTTTTAGTAGAGCTATTGGCAATTTCCTCCAGTTCAACTTAATACCAGAAACTAAAGGCATAAGCTGTGTCAGGTCTGTGCTGAGCATCCTCATGAGGAGCCCTACCTGTCCCCTGTCCCCTGTCCCCATGTGCCCATGGATAGCCTGGATGGTTAGGAGCCAGGCCTGGGGTCACACAGGAGTTTATATCCAGCCCCTGTGCCAGCTGAGTGCTCTTGGACAAGTCAAGTCACCCCCTTCCCTGTGACCCTGCTGGAGCCTCAGATAATAAAAATCCATGCAGGGGCTAGAGCGGTGGCTCAGCGATTTTGGCGCAGCAATTTTGGCACTTGCCTGGCAAGCACAAGGTCCCGGGTTCAAACCCCAGCACCACCTACACAACTAAGTGTTGGAGCAACGAAGGCCATGTGAAGAACTCGATAAAGTTGTTTCTCTCTTTCTGTCTCTTACTGTCCCTCTCTCTTAAAAAAAATAATAATAATTCATGCCTTGTCAAAGATGGTGTTATGTGATTCTCCCAGTCCATCAGGTAGTCTCTATTATTCTCCCCACTTCACAAATAAACACAATGAGGCCCAGGGTTACACCAAGGTTCTGCTCTTAGTAGTGGGGTTTCTGTCTGGCAGAGTGTGATGCAGGGTGCAGGGTGGCTGCCCAGGATGTAGCTTTAATCATCCTGGCAGGTGCGCTGGTAATTATGGGGCCTCCCTGTGGGGTAGCAGTCCCTCCCTACCCCCACCTCTCTGTGCTCAACTAGGCCACTCACATGGCAGCCAGGCCGGCGTGCAGTGGGGGGACAGCATAGGAGTACAGCAGCAGCAGGAAGCTGGTAAAGAGAGCTCCCAGCACCAGCCCCTTGGCCATGGACTCCCAGCGCTTCTTCTGTAGTGTAGGCGGCATCTCAGACACCTGTGAGGGGCAGCAGAGGGCAGAGGCAAGTATCAGAAGGATGACCCCAAGAAGTATTCATAGCTGCCCTGGACCTGGCAGTAGGGACCTCCCTTTGCCAACTTTTTGAACCCCCAGCAGGGTCCAGATAGGGACAGAGAGACACTGGACAGACACTGGACATGGAGAAAGACAGCCACAGTATGCAGATGGAGGAGGTGGGTCAACACAGAGGTGGGAAAACGGGGCAGGGAAAAACTGCTTCACAGTTCTGTTTTAAGTTTTAAGTTGGTTGGTGAGGACACAAGTGTTCATTACCTTATTTTGGGAACTTTTTCGGCTTCAAAATACTTTTCTATGTGCAAAGGAAAAGAATATCCTTGCCTAGTGTTCTATGTCTTTGAGGCCTGGGCTGAGCTGCCTACAGGAAAAACCAGGAGCGTTCTGGGGGCCTGAATCCTATACTTTGTAAAGGGTCCAGCCAGCCCTACATATGCACTGCACCACACTCCCAGTTGCCCAATAAGGGACTAAGTTTCCTGCTCTCTTCGTATCAGCCCCTGCAGTACTGGGATCTATCTTTAGGGAAGGCAAATGGAGGAACTGAGGACCAGATCAGGGAAGAAGAGGACTCAGCTCACACAGAAGGCCAGGCCTCTGCCTATGTACCCACCTCCTATCTGATGACCTACAGAAAGGGTTTCCCAGTGAAATTTGCAGTTAAGATAATCAATGAATAAAATATTTTTTAGTTGTATAAGTATGTCCCTAATATTACATGGGATATACTTATCCTAAAAATTATTTGATCTTCAATTTTAACAGTATCTTGGGAGTTTTATTATTGTAGGTTTGTTTGTTTAGAGGGAGGTTTGGTCTTAATATGGCATCCCTATTTGCAGAGGACTGAGACATGGGCTATAATAGGAGCAATTTAGACTGGGAAACTAAAGTTCCAGGAGAAAGGTTGCTGGGGGTAGGGTGGGAGGCTTTTCTACCACTCCTTAGCTGCAAAGCCAGTGCCCAAAGCTTTCCACTCCCATCCCAACTCAAGCTTCTGAGCCTCTGGGGCCACCAGAAGCAACATGTGCTGCCCCATAATCACATGCATGGAACACCACCACTATTCCTGGGGGCAGAAGCTATACAGTTGGCCTAGGGAAGAAACTTTTTTCTCTAGAAAAGTTACCCAAGATACCCACAAACTCCTCCTGGTGAAGGGGCCCTCCAGGCCCACTGACTAGGTGGCACCAATCTCTGAGTCCTTGGTTCATCACTTAGAAACTGCTCCTTACAGGAAAGGATATGAAGAAGCAATTTATAAAGGAAGAAACTACAAAACAAGAGGGAATCTTCTGGGAGTGGTGGCACATGCCTATAATCCCAATGACCCAGGAGGCTGAGGCAGGAGGATTCCAAGTTCAAAGCTAGCCTCGGCAACTTAGTGAGGCCCTCAGCAACTTAGTAAGACCCTGTCTCAAAATAAAAAATAAAAAGGGTTGGGGATGTAGCTCAGTGGTTCAATCCCTGATACCAAAAAAAAAAAAAAAAAAAAAGAGAGAGAATCTGGCTTTCCTCATGACCATGAGAAATCTTTGTTCTCTCTGCAAGGTAGACTACTCAGGTGGGTGGGCAAGAATGAGGGAGAGTGTCGGAGGGCAGTGATGTCAAAGGACAAATCTGCAAGTCCTCTGACTTCTCACTGTTCTATGGAAACACTTGGGCAAGTGTGCAAAGCCATGTGTGAAAGGGTGTTCACAGCTGCCTAGTCAGAAACGGGAAAAAATTAGGGTGTGGGTGATGTGGGAGCAATTCTAGTTGAGGAACAAATGCATATCATTTGTTACTTTATATGCATTTATGATTGAACAATAACTGAACTCCTTAATAAAAATTTAAAAATAGAAAAAAATAGAAACAACCTCTGTGATTATTAACTAGGAATCATTACATAAATCAAGTCCCATTGCTAGAAAGAGTCATCTGCAAATGTTTAAACAACAAAAACAAGAAAGCAAGGTGAAGCTAAAAAATACACCATGATGTGTTTGTATGGAAAAAAGAAAGTTCTAGAACAATATGTATATCACTCAGCCCCTCCACATATGTATGTAAAAATTCATGAAGGCCCAGAAGAAAACACTGGAGGAGCTGGAGCGGGTGGCTGGGTGGTTATGGCGCTTGCCTGGCATGCGCAAGCACATGGGTTCAAACCCTAGCACCCACATATACAACTAAGTGTCAGAGCAACGAAAGTCATGTGAAAAACTCAAAAAAAATTGATTCTCTCTGTCTCTCTCTCTCTCTCACTGTCCTTCTCTCTTAAAAAAAAAAAAAAAACCACGGAGGGCAGTCCAGATTGAATATACCTTTCTAAAATGCTTGAGACTAGAAGGATTTTGGATTTCAGATTTTTTTTTGATTATAGAATATTTGCATTTATATAATGAGATATCCCAGGGATGGGACCCAAATCTAAACATGAAATTCATTTATATTTCTTATTTATCTTATACCCACAGCCCCGAACATAATTTTATACAAATATTTTTAGTGTCCCTGCCTTTTGGCTGTGACTTGTCACATGAGATCAGGTGTGGAATTTTCCACTTGGGGGCATCATGTCAGCACTCCAAAAGTTTCACATTCTGGAGCATTTTGGATTTCAGATTTTTTTGGATTAGAGATGCTCGACCTGAATTCTACATGTTAGCAGTGGCATCCTCTGCAGAGCTGGAAGAGAGTATATATGGAAATATTTCTCTAAATTATGCATTTTTAAAACAGTTGCATTCTTTAAAGGAGCATGTATTACTTTTTAACCAGAAAAAGGCAATACATTTCACTCAGCACATTTAAATAATAAATCACAAAGCTTACAAGGTGGGGTTAATCAGTCAGGAGGAGTCCTAGGAGGCAGAGGTGCCAAATTCAGGCCCAGTACCCCTCAGGCCTGTTTCAATCCAGTGCTGTGATTTCAGGCAAACTGGGGACCTCTTTTGACTCTGTTTGTCATATGTAAAGTGGGTAAGGTGGGAGCCACCCTAGCTGGGCCCTTCAGAGCCTCCCTGAGATGGGTCAGGCAAGCTACATCTCTCCTGAGTCCCTGAGGGCCTGCTGCCAGCCTCGGACAAGGAGTGACTGCTGGGCTGCCCACAAAGCACAAACCTGCCCCAGGCCTCAAGTGTCCCTAAGTGCTCCCCAAGGCTGCAGCAGAAACCAGGGCAGTGCCCTAAGTCTGGCCAGAGCCTCAAACACTGGCTCAGAGCACTGAGTGGAGTCCTCAGCCTCAGTTTCTCTGGCTTTAAAATGGGGAGGGATTAGGATCCTGTGGCTCACCCTCTCTAAATTCTGAGGGCCCACCCCTGCCTCAGCAGCCCCACTCACCAGGGTACTTTCGAAGCTCTGGAAAACTGCAATGGTGGATGTCTAGGGAGGAGGTCAGGCAGCAGGGGGCAGACCAGCCTCCCTGAACTGCCAATCAGGTTCCACCTGCCCTGCCCCCTCACCACTGGTTCACTCATTCATTCCTTCATTCCCCTATTTTGATTTCCTCAAACCTCACCAGGCCCCTGACAGGGCTGGACCCTACTGGCTGCGGCATCTTGGGCTCTTTCACGCTCTGATTCCACTCTGAGCCTCTGCTAGGAGCCAGGCTTGGGGCAGGGGCTTTTTCAGAACATCTAACTGTCTCCACTCAGCTGCCACTCAGTAGATGTCACTTTACCCGCTGTCAGTCCCATTTTGCAGATGGGGAAACTGAGTCTACAGGAGGTGACCCAACTTGCCCAGCCAGCAAGGCAGGGGCATAGAAGGAATTTATATCCAGGTTTATGGATCATCAGCATGCAGCTTCCTTCTCTGTCCATAGCAGCCCTCCCTGGAGTATCCCAAACCCACAGGAGGAGGGAGGGAAGGAAGGAAAAAAGGGAGAGCGAGTGGGTGGGTGGGTTTCCTCAGTGGCAATTCATTACAGCCAAGGCATGGAAGAAGTTCTGTCCCAGGAGCACAACAGGGTCTGTGGGGTTAGTCCCCACATCTGGCACACAGGGAATTCATAATGAGCAGAGGGGAAAGGGGGCCCTAATGGCTGGTTCTCCTGTGCTGGCCACCTGAGTGTCCAAGTCTAGTCATTGTATTCCTGCCTGGCCCTGCTAATTTGGGCACACTATCTCTAAGCCTCAATCTCCTCATGTGTACAGTGAACACAACAGCAAGATCAGGGCAGACAGGACCCTTTGTGATCACAAGTAGAGCCTCTGGGTAAAACTGAGGCCCAGAGAGGGGATGGCTGGCAGCTAGGAGCCTGGCTTGAGGGAGAACAGTGCTGAGACTCTGAGATTCTACTGCAAGAATGCACATACTAAGGAGGTGATAGATACATCTTAATTATTAATAGTGATGATAATTAACCACTAGCACCACTGTGGTCCCCCGTGCAGTCTTGGTTCACATGCCTGAGTGTGCAGAAGGAGAGGTTCCCTCTAGTCCCAACTGCAGGCAAGTCTGACAGTGACTCATTCCTGAGCTTCCTGGGATTGGTACATGGTAAATGTTTGATGAATGATCCTCTATTACTCTTAGGACAGAATGTAGTGGAATCATGCAGCCCTGGCCTAGGGTGTGTAAGAGTCCATGGTCCAGGCAGCCAATACCTCCCCGAGAGCCACATAGGAAACAGCCCATGTGTGAGACAGATGTACAGGTTGGAGCCCTGTGAGAGGCACACACAGGAGCCAGATGGAAACAGCACCTTGTGGCTAGGTTCTAGTTTTAAATCCCCCCTTGCTCTGGGCAATACTGTGTCCCTTTCTGGGCCTCAAATTCTCCTCCCGTGCCAGGGCGCAGTGGCACACACCAGTAATCCCAATGACCCGGGAGGCTGAGGCAGGAGGATGGCAAGTTCAAAGACAGCCTCAGCAACTAAGTGAGGCCCTAAGCAACTTAGTGAGACCATGTCTCAAAATAAAAACTAAAAAGAGATGTGGTTCAGTGGTTAAGCCTTCCTGGGTTCAATTCCTGGTACCAAAAAAAAGAAAATTCTCCTCGTAAATACCAGCTTTGCCTTCATTACTGGGTGCTGTGCAGAGCCTCTGCATTCTGCAAAGAATATACCCAGCACAGAGTGGATGCAGGACAGACACTCTCTGCACATGACCTGCTGCCATTGTTACCATCATTGTTACTCTCCCAGGGTCCCACTCCTGGCCTCATTGAGGTGTGTGCCAACTGGCCCAAGATGGCAGCTTGTGGGCAGTTATGGCCCTAAATCCAAGGCCCAGGGTTCAAGGACAATCTCGGTGCAACTTAAATCTCATGATCTCTAAGCTAAAAGACAGGGAGGCAGGGAAATCAAGCCTCAGAGAGGGCAGGGGCACCCTCAAGGTCACACAGCATAGTAGCAGGAGAGATAGAACCAAAACCTGGATCTCCTGCCTTCACTGTCCACAGTGGTGACAAACCCAGGTACACAGGACACAGTCCCTTCACCAATCTCCACTTCAACCTATCCTTGTCCTTGCGGATTGATTGATTACCCCAGCCCCACTGACCTCTGTCAGTGCAGGTGACTGGCAGCGGGCCAGACCCAGGCATCTTCCCATTCAGCTAGGAATCCTTCAGGAAGTAAAGAAGAAACAGCACTTAGTCCCCACATCTGGCACACAGGGAAACCAAGCCCAGAATGGTAAACCTGCCCCAGAGCATCACCACCAAGCAGATCCCTGTGTGAGGACAGAGGGGATACACTCACCTCCTGTTATGACTAGCTGCCCTTTCCTCTCCCAGCATGAGCCTCATCTGATTCCTGGGCTTCCTCTGCAGTCACTGGGAGACAGGAATGCTCCAATGACACCCAGCAGCAGGCTGGCTGGCTCCCTCCTGCTCCAGTGGGTGTGAATATTTATGAGTTCCCTCCCTGGGGATAGCAAGTGGCTGGCAAGTACACTGCAGGTGGTGCCCTGGCCCTCTGCCCTACACTCCCTGCTGAATAGTCCTGGGCGGTCTCTGCCTCTCTCTGAACCCTGACAGCCAGGCAGCTCTTTTATCCAATGGCTCAGCAAACTTCCAGATGTCCTTGGGCCAAGGACAAGGCAACTACACAGCTCTGCAGAGAGCACAGGCCAGGCTTGAAGGCTGAGGGATGGACAGGGAGGCAGGAGGCTAATTGATCCACATACTACACCTCATTTTAAGATTCACAGTTGCCCCAAGCACCAAGTACCTCCATCAGCCACTCCCCAAGTGAAGAAACCAGGGCTCAGAGAGATGAAGAACACAGGGAGCAGAGAACAGTCAGAGTCCAAAGGAAGACTTGCTATGATCCAGGATTTAAAGGTGCTGAGACATGCCAAGGGACCAAGGTTTATTTCAGATCTGTAGGAGCCCTGAGGAGTGCGCAACTAACTGGGCATAGAGGGCGTCCAGGAGTCAGGGTCTGACCAGGGCTGAGAGAGCAAATCTTGAGATGTCTCTCTCTCTTCCTCTCAGCTCTATCATCAGAGGGGATACAGGATTTATGCTGGGCAGCCCCTGCCTGTTGTAAGTGAGGGCTGGGGACACATGGACACCCTGGGCCAGCTTTGCAGGATTGGGGTTAACTGCAGATGCTGATCCTTCCTGGGGCCTCAGCAGGTCTAAGAGGCAATTCTAGGGGCCCAGCTCTAAACTCCAGGGACTCTTGGTCTCAGCCCCACACTGGAATCTTAGGTTCAGGTCTGTTATGTCTTGGCTTTGTCCCTGGATACAGGGACCCCTTGGCTTCAGAAAGTCTCCCCTTCAGCACTGATGCCTGAAGCCCCATTGTAGTTCAAGTAGCAGATTCCAGAGACCTAGGGATTACCATCAGTTAATAATCATAATTGTTGTGGTAGTTATTCATCCTCACTGAGCACTCTCATAGCTTAAGTACCTGTAAGCTCCTCCCAGAGGGAGGGTCTGACACTTGCTCTGAGCTCCTCTTTTCTAAAAGCCCCAACTAACCTGAGAGCAGCCCCAAGTACCCGCAAAATATTAGAGCAAAAACTGCCACAGGGCAGGCTTATAGTTACAATCCCTCCAATTGCTAGAATTGGCTTTCGGACACACTTTAGAGTTATTTTATTCTTTTCTTTTCTTTCTTTCTTTCTTTTTTTTTTTTTTTTTGAAAGAATCAACTTTTATTGAGTTTCCCATATGGCTTTGGTTGCTCTGACACAACACTTAGCTGTGTACATGGGTGCTGGGGTTTGATCTTGTGTACTTGTGCATGCTGGGCAAGCGCCGTCACCACCAAGCCACCGTTCCAGCCCCCATTTTATTCTTTTCTAATGCCCATTGGCCTTTCTGCCTTTTGGAATGAGCTAGTTTGAAGACAGCTTTATGGAGTTGAAGCAGAGCTAAGCTGGCATCAAACAGCAGTGACTATGGTTTATGAATGTGGACTCTCAACCAACAAACATCAACAACAAACATGACAAGTCCTGTGCTTGGGACTTGTCATGTGTGCACCCTAGATTCCTAGCCGAGGAGCTCTGCTATCCCCACTCAGTGGGGCAGAGGTCTGGGAGTGGAGCTCAGACTCTCCAGCAACAAGTAAGATTTGGCCCAGGTAAAGAACCAAATGAAGTCAACATTTCCAGAGTGGGCAGGCTTCATGGCAGAACCCTAGGTCTTCCTGGGAGAGTGTCTTCCAGTAGTATTACTGACACCATCTTTGGCTGGTTCTCCCTCCACCAAAAAAAAATAAAAATAAAAATAAAAATAATTTAATGATAATAGAAGTACAGGATCACTGAACAAAATTCAGAAAACACAAAATATAAAGAAGGTGACAAAAAGAGCACCATCCTGGGGTTGGGGATTTAGCTCCATGGCAGAGGCATGCGCAAGGCCCCGAGTTCGGTCCTCAGCCCTTAAAAAAAAAAAAAAAAAAAAGAAAGAAAGAAAGAAAAAAGAGCCCCATCCCTAGAGGTTACTACCATTAAGGTTTTGGTCTATTCCTCCTTACATTTTTTTTCTGTTTATAGACTCCAGCACTAGAGTACATTTGACACCTAGTGCAGACAGCATGGTGTTCACAGTCCTAGGGGGAGACAGAGGAGCAAGATGACCTGTGATGGAAGAAACTCTGGTTGGGGTTTGCTGCAGCACAAGAGAAGACATTTGATCCAGCCAGACGAAGCGGGGAAGGGCAGTATCAAGGAAACTTTCTGGGTGAGGGGTGCTCCAGCTGCGTTAGCTGCTGTGTATACTCCAATTTCCAAAGGCAGTACCCTTTTCTCCATGGTTATGTGGCTAGACTACAATTCCCACCTTCCTTTGCAGTCAGTGTCTTCCTGTGACTGAATTCTGGCTGATCTAATATGAACAGAATGATACTGATGAGGTAAGTGGACAGACCTTCTCTGTGTTCCCCTTCCCATCTGCCCAGTGAATAGAGCAGTCTCCAGGGATCTGGAAGTGGGAGGAGTCATGAGGTGGGAGGAGCCCAAGTCTCTTCATCACTGTCCCTTGAACACCCATTGGATTTCAAGAAAATGGAAATTAAACTGTCTTTGTATTAAGCCTTTTGGAACTTGGGGTTTGTCTGTTATAGCAGCTAGTATTAACTAATGTGCCTGTTATTCTGGAATAAATCAGCAGAGAGAAAAGCATATGCAAAGGTCCAGGGCAAGTGAGAAACTATTGTTCAGCCTGGCTGGGGTGTCCATTACGTGTATCAGTATGAAGCCAGATAGGCAGGAGAGACTTGGAGTCATAGTCAGAAAAGAGGCAAGAGGGATGCACAGAGCCTCAAGAAGCAGGCAAAGAAGTCTAATCTAATCCTGTGGGTGATGGGGAACGTGGAAGAGTCTTCAACAAGGAGTGAGGAGATGGGATTCCCACAGGGCTTCTGGGTGGAAAATAAATGGCAGGGTTGGGAAAGGAAGAGGAGAAGCAGACAGACCTTGATGGTAAAATTTCACAGCTGTCTAAGTGTGATATGACCTGGACTAAGGGGAAGGCAGGGATGCACTGGCACCATCTGTAAGCCATGATATATAGACAGCATTTGCTGGGTGCCCAGGCATGAAACAGGGGAGGGAAGAGTCCCTTCTGGAATAATTGGCTGGCTGCAGGTGGAGTAAGGCCCTGAATTGGGGAGGCTGAGAGAGGGGCAGGTTTAGTATGAGGATGGGGTGGCATGTCAGGTTCCAGTTATGGCACACCGAGTCTATGTGGGATGTCCACAGACTGTCCAACAAGCCCTGGGATTTCCTGTCTGGAGCACGAGGGAGGTCTTGAGGGAGGCAGGTTGGGGACCACTGGCACAGAGATGGAACCTGAGACCACAGTAGTAGATGGAATCACTAGGGAAAGGGAGGAAGGAAAGGAAGTCTTACAGGAGCAGGATGGGGAAAGTCTCCCAGAGAAAGGCCTCCAAAGCCGTATCACATTCTACAGCCTTGCTGTGTCCCATGAACTGTTCCCCAACTGTAAGTACCCATGGCACTGGCTTAACATGCACAGATAGAAACAGAGCTCTGGCAGAGAAAGTGATGGGATGAGGGCATCCCAGGGCTGTTTCCTGTAGCTAGAGAGGGATCCCATGGGGACATGAGAGGAAGCTTTAAGAGTAGAACAAAGGGGCTGGAAAGGTGGTTCAGTGGTTACAGAGCTTGCCTAGCATGCATGAGGATGCAAATTCAAATCCCAGCACCACGTACACAACAAGTGTTGGAGCAATGAAAATAAGATAAAAAACTAAATAAAATTGATTCTCTTTCTCTCTCTCTCTCTCTCTCTCCCCCTCTCTCTCTTAAAATAAAAAAAAAATCCAGTAAAAATGTTTAAAAAAAAGAGTAGAGCAAAAAGAGAGCTGGGGATGTGGCTCATTGGTAGAGCACTTGCCTAGCATCCATAAGGCCCTGGGTTCAATCCCCAGCATCTCAAAAGAAAAAACTAAAAAATTGGAGCCAGAAGACTCTTTATAGTGCTCAGAGTACAATTTAAAAGCAACTACTATGGTGCCCACCCTCAGGCTCATTAATCCCACCTACAGAAATATCTTCAAAGAAAATCTAACAAGGGATCTGAGATAGGTACATAAAGGCAGTCACTACAGTATTATTTATATATCTTCCAATGCTCTTAGAGCCTTTATCTCTATTTTACAGACTATGAAACTGATGCTCAGAAAGGTTAAAAATAGTTGCCTAATACTCAGCCTGATTACACACTGTACAGAACTTGTTCTTATAGAGCCATACATTTGTACTTTGTAAAAGGGTATGAAAAGATAAGGCAAGCTATACATTCCAGAAGAATAGGGTTATTTACTTTCTGTAACACATTTTGATTCTGTCATTAAAATACATAAGCTGGGTGTGGTAGCACATGCCTGTAATCTCAGCCACTTAGGAGACTGATACAGGAGAATCTCAAGTTCAAGGTCAGTAGGGGCAACTTAGAGAACCTATCTCAAAATAAAATTAAAAGAGTTGGGGTAGCTTAGGGCAGTGGCTCAGCAGCTATGGCACCTGCCTGGCATGCGCAAGGATGCGGTTTGAACCCCAGCACCATGTATGCAATGAAGTGTCAGAGCAACAAAAACCACATGAAAAACTAAATAAAATTGATTCTCTTTCTCTCTCTCACTGTTCCTATCTTTTTTTTTTTTAAAGGCAGGTAGTGGTGGTGGTTAGGGTTATAGCTCAGTGGTAGAGTGCTTGCCTAGCATGTGTGAAGTCCTGAGTTTGATCCCCAGCTGCAAAAAAACAAAAACAAAATTATGTGTCTTTCTTCTTTCCCCTCTCCTCCCTTCTCCACTTCCTCCTTCTTTTCTTCTTCCTCCTCTTCTTCTTTCACCCTCTCACTCAAACACATCACACACTTTTCTTTTAAAACAAATGAACCTATATTACTTTGAAAAAAATTACCATTGTGAAAAACTACAGCTTGGTTGGAGAAGGGGAAGGGGGCTAGAATGAGTTTTGTCCCACCTCTCTGAACTTCTGTGTCCTAGGTGGAGAGGAGGCAGTAGATGCCTGGTACAGAGCTGGAAAGTATGGGCTACACAGCCGAAGGTGCAGTTGGGAGAGGGTGGGCCTCCCTCCAGGAGTGACTTGCCAGGACCTACAAGCTTACTCACTCATTGCCTCTGGAGTGGGGTACTAGAGGAGAGATGGGAAGAACTACCCAACAGGGCAATCACCAGCTCACAAGACCACCTCCAAACTGTCAGCCCTGAAATCTTGCTCCTGTTCCACTGCCACTTTGGCTGGAAGTGTGGATGTCAGTTGGTACTAGGCCTGGTCCCTGAGAGAGGGTCATGTTCTTTTAATCTTTACTGGGTCACCTAACTGCTATTTCAAAGGGCAACCTCACACACACACCCATGATCTTTTTTTTTTTTTCTTAAAGAGTGAGAGAGAGAGAATCAACTTTATTTTAGTTTTTCATCTGGTCTTTGTTTCTCTGACAGTTCTGTATGTGGTGCGGGTTCAAATCCGGGTCCTCGCACATGCCAGGCAAGCACTCCAACTGCTGAACCACCGCTCCAGCCCCCATACCCATGATCTTAACAAACCCTGCTGGCCCCACAGGTGGGGAAGCTGAGGCTAAACAGCAGGGGCTAAACAGCAGAGCCAGAACTGGGAGCAAGCACCATAACCCTTTCGGTTAGTCTTTTTCAGGCAAAATCATCACTCTTCCTAATGGCAGATCCAAAAAGTCCCAAAGCTGCAAACCATAGAGTCAACAAAAAGTCAGTCATTTCCTTATTAGCTACAAAAATACTGAGAACCCCAGGAATGAGTATGTAGGAGTTGATAATCTCATTTTCTGTACTTTGTAATAGGCCTGAAATATTTTTTTTAAAGGTGATGTGCTTGCTTGCATAAAGATATGTAACAGGAAGGTTTTACAAAAGGTCCTGAAAGTTGGATATGCTCACCCGCCCCTCCAAATCTGGATTCTCTGAGATGCCCTGACTATGAATCCTGCCTCCAGTATTCCCCATTTGGATGAACTCAGGCAAGTGGCTTCTGTTTGAGCTTCAGATTTCTAAAAAGTGGAAGTACAATCATATTCTCACAGGCTTGCTGGGAGGATCCAATGATGTGAGGCACGTAGAGCCCTTTGCATTGTGCCTGCCACACAATATTAGCATGTCTGGTTACTATCATGCTCCTCCTAGATCCTTCTAGATCCCATCTAACAGGGAAAGCAGGATCCTTCGGTACAAACACCTGGAAAGCCACCCTCCTCATTTTAAGGACTTCTATTTCCCATGCTCTATATCCAAGCTGTTCCAACTTTCACATTCCACATCCGACAAAACTGAGGCATAGATAGGGACAGACTGAACTAAGGTGCTACTGCAAGTCAGAGCACCACTGGGGATATTATCTCTGTCTGCCCTGGAACTGAGATGTGGAAAAGCAGGTGTCTGCTGGATGTATTTCTTCCCATTACCCCTCATTCTGGTGGTTCCCAGTCCTGTGACTCTCAGAGGCGCCTCTGGTGCATCCTGCCCTACCCTGAATGGAGTGGTACAGGGTTCCTAACAGGAGTTTTCCATATTCCTCAGTCAATCAAAGCCAAGCAAGGAGCCCTTCACAAGCCTGCCGCCAAGCCCGGAATTCCTCCATTTGTGCATCATTCTCTTGGGTTAATCATTGTCTCCTTCACTGGGCTCCTCCTTGGGAGCCCAGTGGGAGGAGCTGTAGAGGACACACTCCTCCCTTTCAGGGTGACAAAAGACATAAAACCTACTAAGGGAAAAGGATGCAGAGGAAGCAGATATTCTGTTCACAGGGAGTTTCCTTCAGACAGAGTTGTGCCTGAGAAAGAAGAGGGAACTAAGCAGCTCGAGGTGGCAGCTGGGAACAGGGCTCTGTTGTCTCTGCTCCCAGGGTAACAGCCTGCCCCCCCCTCCCGAGTGTCAGGCAGAGCTGGGAGCCAGGGAGGCAAGAGGGAGGGATCTTGAGCTGGGGGTTTGGGGCATCCCAGACCCATTCAAGAGACATCAGGACCCCAATGGGACAGATGGGTCCCAGACATGGTTGGGGTCTTTAGGTGGGGGCCCAGCAAGACTCCTGTGATTTGGAGTCCATTTGGCTACCTGTAAACTATGTGACCTTGAACAAGTCACTGAATCTCCCTGAACCTTTATTTTTCCACTGTATGTAATGGGAATAAGTAGCAATATTTAGGAGCTACTTTAGCCCGTGTTTCCTATGTGACCCTGGACAAGCCTCACCCTCTCTGGGCCTCAGGTCACATCCCTCAGGAGAGGAAGAGGTTGGATTCTCCTGAATGGACCTTCCTCCACACCTCTCTCTCCTCCTGAGGATTTTCATGGCACCTGTCACCATGGCAGTCCTGGGGATCAGGTGTCAGGCCTATGCCCTTTCTCCTTCCTCCCTCTGGTGTGGGTTACAGAAGCCAGATGTTTGCCTATTACCTCTCCTGATCTGGGCAGCTGGAGAAGAGCATCCCCACCAGCAAGGGATCAGTCATGCTCTGTGCTATTACCAAAGTGCTGGCCTGGAAGGAGTGAGCCAACTATGCCAGACCCCACTTAGAGCACTGACCCAGGAAATGGGAATCCTGGGATTTTGTGTGGGACCCCTCCTAGACATCACCGTTTGTTCCACCCTGGACAAGCCTCTCCTTGGTGGCCTTGCCCACTGCGGGCATTATATCAGGACCTTCCCCAAGCAGAGGGAATTTTTCCCTTTACCATGACCTGAACCCCTACTGACAACCCCCTTTCTGGGGAGGGCTGGTGAGGAGAGGGGAGATCCTTGCCCCTCCTCCACAAGGGTTCAGGCCACTGTACCCAAGAAAATTAATCATTAACAGACTCAGCTCCTGTCTAGTGCCAGCAGCCTGCCTTCTCCAGCTCCACCCACCCCACCTACAGGGACTGGGGGGAATGGACAGGGGGAGAAGAACCGGGCAGGGCTAGCACCAACCCGCACCTTCCCTGGCCCCAGCCGCTGAAGCAGTGATGCGGCAATCTCACATCCCTCACACAATACCATTCTGACAACTGGGATGGTGTGTGCAAGGTCCTCAGGGAGTAGACTGAGGCAGGGCACTAGCAGGCGGTAGGTGCTGGACCCCAGGACATACCTTGTCCCTGTCCTCAGTATGGCTGGCTTGGCACCGGCCGTACCGCCAGGGTGCTCACTGGGCGGCGGGGCGCATCAGCCGGGCCCCTGCGCTTCGCCAGGCCTGGTCCATGTTCCCGCCCGGCCGCCGCCGCCGGCGCCGCGGCCGCCGCGCCTGCTCCGGCGCCCGCTCCCAGCCAGGTGCTGCCGCTGGCCTGGCCCGGCCCCCGGAGCCTCAGCCAATGGGCGCTCTGAGCCCGGGCCCCCTCCCTCCCAGCCCCGGCCCCTGCGCGCCCGCCCAGGACGCACAGAAGCCGCTTTCAGCGCACCCAGGCGCAGCACCGCGCCCCCGCCGCCAGCCCAACAAGGCCCGTTTGTCTCGAACGCGCCAACGGGACCATTGTCCTGCTGCCGGGTCCTCTGGCTCAGTCGAGTCCCACAACCTCGGAGGGGACTCTAGGATGCCTGGGTCTTGGTAGTGGTGCTGGGGAGGGGAGTCTGATCTCTAGGGAAAAGGGTAAAAGAAATCGGCTGTAATAGTTGCTTAACTTTTACTGGAGCCACTGGAACTCTCAGGGTCCAATGAAAGGTCTGACCTTCCTTCCAGTCTTTTCAAGTTAGAGACACATTTTTTGGCACCCATAGGAGAAGGGGTGGTGAGGAGGGGCCGGGATTCCTGAGAAGAGGGACTTAGCTCCAACAGCGTCCAATACTTGGCGATCTCAGCAGAAGCCCCCTCACCATGGTGGTCATCAGGGATGAGAGCAGGGCCAGCAGGATGTGGATGCCCAACCGGGGCCAATCTCTTTTCCAGGGCCAGGCTTTCCTCCTCTATCCCAGCAGAGCAGGACCAAAGATGGGAATTGCTGCCTGGCCAGAGCCAGGAATTCTTGGCTCCAGCTGTGGGCAGTACAGAACCAGCAAGCCACCCAGTAGAGCATGGGCCACATCAGAGTCCCACAGCCCCCGCCATTTCTAGGCGACTCTGGAATGGGGAAAATTCCACATCAGCATGGCTGCCAAACATTTTTTCATATCTGATGGACTATCCTGAGATGCACATACACTCTGGCAGGCCCAAGTCAAGCCCTGGAGCTGCAGCTGCAGGCTTTGGCTCTGGCTCCAAATGCCTTGACCCTCTCTGTCTCTGGAGGCAACTCAACCGCACCCTTGCTGCCATGGGTAATCCCAGAGTGGACAAGAGACATAGCCCTCTCCTCAAACATCCAATGAGGTCCAGCTGATGCGAGCCCTGGGTTTTCTGCTCCCAAGCCAGAACCTGCCACGCTTTCTACCCGCTGCACATAAAGGGTCTGCAGCCAGTACTTCAGAAACATTCTTCACCTATACAGCCAGCAGACAATAAGCAGAAGGTCAAAGCCTTTAAGTGCCTAGATCCTGGGGGGGTGGAGCCCAGCTCCAAACCCACTCTTTCCCAACCCAGCTCCTGCTCCTGACAGCAATCAGTCCACCAGGAGCAGATGAGGGGAAGGGCTGAGTGGGCATCCACAGCCTGGGGTTCTGGCTCTGACATGATACATAGACAATCCCCGGCAAGGGATGTCCCCCTGGGCACCAGCAGGGCCCTGACAGGTCAGACTGGAAGCTATTAAGGCAGGCCCACAAGAGTCATAGTTGGGTTATTGGCAGTGGTCATACTGGGGCGATTCTGCACACCAGATCACAATGCATACCTGCTTCTATGGGGCTTTCACCTTCCCCACTAGCTCCAGCAGAAACTGATGAAAATCAGGGCTGATGTTTATTGAGCACTTGTCTCTCTTTAATTACCACTGAACCTGCAACACAGGGAGGCTCCAGATCATCCACCTCTACTTACAAGAAAGCAGGTTTACAGAGGCAAAGTACCTGGGCTGGAATGTGAACCAAGCTCAGAACCTTGATGACTCCCTTCTGGAATCCCTGGAACTGGAGGGGTCCTAGGACATCCAAAGAGCTCTGAGTGTGCCTGGGTCCATTTTGGGCTACCCAGCTTGCAGCACAGAGTGCCAGGTGGTCCTTAACCAATCCTAGGCAGGCTCCTCAACACAGAATCCAATTGGTTGTCAAAGTACAGCTGTTTAATAACAAAATAACAAAAACAGCCCCACCCTATCTCATTCAAGAGTCACAGGTCCAGATATATGGTGGGGCCTGCCAAAGTGAGCAGAAGCAGCAAGTAAATGGCCGATCAGGCTCTCACACCTCTTCTCTGCCCAGCACCAGCAGAAAGCTCCATCCAAGGGAGCCCAAAGCAACCCAAAAACCCAGTCAGAGAGCAAGAGGGCACCAGGGCTGGCCAGGGGAAGGAAGGGAGTGAGAACAGGTCCATTGACGTGCCCAGGCTACGTCCAGCTGCCAGAGGCTAGTTTCCACTGGGAGGGCCACCAGCACTCACAAAGGTCTTGCCTTCTTGGCCTTCTTCTTCTCAGACCTTACAGCCTCATCATGGGCTTTCCGCTTCTCTGACAGTTTGTTAGCCTGTGAGGAGGAAACAAGAGGTCAGGCTGGGGATGGGAACTTGGGGGCAGGGGTCAGGGACTCTCCCTCCTCCTACTTGGGACTATTCCTTAAAAGCAGAGGTTCTCAAATAGCTGACAAGCAAATTATCAGAGACAAATATCTGACTTAACTCAGGATGAGCAAATAAACTCTCACCCTTGCCTTTCCAACTCTTTTATTGTCTTATGGGTCCACAAATTTCCAGTTAAACTACTGGGCTCTCAGAACCCGCCACTCTTCTAAAAAGTCAAGCCTGACACCATTCAAACTTTTTCCAGGAGCTGGCAGGGAGGGTGCAATGGGAAGAACCTTCCCAGGGGCCATTAGGCACTATGCATTTCACAAATGTAGCAATTTTGCTCCTAAGAATTCAGACTGCAGAAAGATTCTGAGAACTGCAGGTACTTGCTCAGGAACTTACCTCTCGGATTCTGCGCCTCTTGCCAAACATGATCTTTTGGTAAAGGTACTTTTCCCGCTTCTTCATCATCATAATGGCCAGGCGCTTGGCTTCACTCTCTTCCTCCTGGGCCAGTCGTTGCTTGTCTTCCAGTTTCACAGTGCCTGCCATCACCATGGGCTTCTGAGGACAAAGTGGGTGCTCATGGGTGCACATTCCCTGGCTCTTGCCCTTCTGAAGTGGGGTTGCTTCCCAAGTGATATCCCCAGTCTAACACGCCCATACCTTTGCCTCCATCCTCTTCTCTTCCAGGGCTGCCAGATGGGCCTCTTCCTCCTTTTCTGAAACAGCCTCTGCATCTTCCTCCTCCTCCTCCTCATTTTCTCCCCCTTCATCACCATCATCTTCATTGTCTTCCTCCTCTTCATCTTCCTCCTCCTCCTCTTCCGACTCTTGCAAGTTTCCTGCAAACAGCTAGTGACTTCTAAATGCCCTGGGAATCTGCTCTTTCTCTTGCCGCGTGAGGACAAGCCCATGGCACCACCACCTGACCCTCACCCTTCATCTGCAGTCATTCCAAAGGCAATTCAAACTTTTCTCACTGTAGTCCCCTCTGACCCCTCTCCACAGCCCAGCCTGCCCTCAAAGAAAACTTCAACTCCCACTCCTGAACTCCATCACCTTCTATGTGAATACTAATAACCCTAAATATTTCTGCTCAGTTCCTCTGAACATCAAATAACACCTGACTGTAGATATAAATGTTCCCTTCTCCTAAGCCTTACTCCAAAGATAGGTTTAAAGGGCTTTCTGCTCCTGCTGCTCTGTTCCCTGTTTGCCAACACTATAGTCAAGGGGAATGGACAGCTCATGCCCAGGGGCCCAGGAGTCCATCCACCCTGCCATCTAGCACCCTCTCACTCACCTGGGTCCTCTCCCCTCTGCAAAGCCAGCAGCTTCAGCTTCTCAGGTGGGATGTAATCTCCTTCCTTCTCAGAAACGAAGGGTGAAAGGTGTGGGGGTAGCTGCACCCCAGGAAAGTACTCTGCCACAGGGAGGAGGAGCCGGGCATTCACACAGTCAAACACCCACTGGGGCTGCACATAGTACCTAGTGCAGAGTGGCCATCAAAGACAGGTCACAAGGGAACAACCCAAGGCACTGCTGCATCCCAAGTGCCTTTGAGACAGAATTTTCCTAGAACACACAACGGGGTCTTGGGGGCTTACCTGCCAATGACAGGGGTTTGCTGTCCAGGCCGGTCAACAATCTGATGGGTGATGCAGGAGTCTGTGACGTCATAGGTAGCCCCAATGCACAAAGACTTGTCCCAGGACACATTTCCCCCAAAACTCCTACAGGCACAGGGAGGGCCCAAAAGGGTCCCCAGGCATGAGCTGCTTGCCCTGGGACCCACTGGCTACCTGGCCCACAAATTCACCCTTCTAGGATACACCTGCCCTGTTCCTACCCTGGATCCTCCTATCTGAAGAGACACTTCCAGTCCTGGCCCAGTAGAGACCTTGGATGCATGCTTCCTAGGTGCTAGAGACCATGGTGAGTACATTCCAAGCACCAATTTGTACAAAATGGAAATGGATACCATCTGATGTTACTGATGGGCATGCAGGGTAGAACCAAGACCAGACTGTGGCAGGGCCTGAGAGCCCTCCTACCTGATGATGAATGCCAGTGCTTCACGGGGCACCTCACGGTTCAGAAAGAATTTTAGGCCCTCAAAGAGCTTCTTGTGCTTTTCCTGTGCCTCCAGCTCCTTCCTGCGGTCCTCCTCCTGCACCGCCACCTCCTGCCAAGAAGCCAGATCTTGCATCACCAGTGCTACCCAATCCACTAGGGGGCAGGGGGCTGGAGGACACCCCTACCCCTTACCTTCCTTCTAGATCCTATAGCTTCCAGATGTTGGCCCCCACTCCCTGTCCCATTGTCCTTCTGTTAAGGCAGTGCCATGCTCACCCCATCATCAGGAAACTCATCCACCTCAGCCTCCTCCTCTGCAGCAGGCATCACCACACGGGCCAGGCTGGCACTGAGGGCTGCCAGTTTCTAAAGGAAAGAAGGAGGGCTGTAGGGCTGCTTGCTTGCACCTAGGGGACCTTGTCTGGATAAGTGGCCAGTCTAGGGAGGGAAACTACAACAGCTCTAGATCAACTGTGGGTCTAGGTTCTGAGGGCAGTCCAAGACTACCCCCCTAGCTAAATCACCCCAACCCTAGATCAGAGCCCCAGGCATGTTGGCGACAGGAACTACCCTTCTAGGGACAAGTAGGGCCAAAGCCCCTGAAACCCCTCTCACCTCCATAGAGCTCTCGGAGTCCAATGCATAGATGTCTTCACTGGCCTTCATCTCTGCTTGGGCCTGACCCTCGAGCTGGAGGTAGGTGAAAGGTCAGAGAAAAAAGGATACCCACAGCCCCTCGCTTATGTGGGGCAAGAAGGGATAGGGCCCTACCTTTGGCGGGTAATGGAGGTTGAGCGACTGATAGAGGCGGAAGTTGACAAAGCCCAGCAGGGTGGTATAGAATTCTGTGAAGGTGGCCATGACTCTGTAGTCCACATCTGTAGGGTGCTGGGGGAACAGGAGGGGCATCAGCAGTGCAGTCACAGGGGTAGAGCTGTGTGGCACACCCCCACCCAGGAATATTCTGGGTACAGGTGAGGCTCTGGATAGGGGTTCCAAGAGTTGGCTAGACCCTCATGTGGTAAAGGGAGAGCCAGGAATGAAAAAAGGGAAACTGGTCCATGTTGTTCCCATGACTGGCAGGCCCTTCCCTGCCCCTACCCCAGCTCTCCCCTTCATCCTTCAAGTCTTAGTGCAGACTTTGTCCTTGAAGAGACCACTTTCCCTGATCTAGACAGAGGTCAAGTGTTCTCCATCATCCCCACAATCTGCTCGAGGGCCAGCTATGAGCAACAGGAGGGAAGTTCATGGCCCAGATAAGGGGTTACAAACCTTAGCTGACTAAGGTGCCCTGGAAAGGACAGGCCCAGCTGGGACAGAGCATATAAAGACATAGCCAGAGGGCCCAGAAATAGACTGGGGCAGCTGGCCCATCTAGAGCCCGTAGGAATTCTTAGAAAATGACAAGCAAAGTAACTACTTGCTTGGGGCAGAGGCAAAAATCCACCCTCACAAGCTGCCAACCTAGTAAGCAAAGGACTTGGAAGAACTTATCTTTGACCTTGAAAAGCTGATCTAAAATAAGGTCCAAAGTGCCTCAAGTCTCAAATGGTCCTACTCTCTAAAACTGGGGAGACCACCCAGCCCTGCTGGCCCCCACAACAGACAGAATTTCCATGATATGTCAAAATGGGTAATAATCACAACATCCCCTCTCTGCCAGATATACACATGACTAAGTTGTTCCTCCAACTTGCTACCAGGCAGTGACCTGTGCTGTGGAAGCTCTGTCTGGTGGACTTTTGGGCTTTCACCCCATTTTCCACAGCACATTAAGCAAGGCACCCTCTACCCCCATGACTGTCCTGAGTTCCACAGCTGCATACCCAGTATTGGCTACTCAGGGAAGGGGAACACCAGGGCCCCTGCTACGACTCAGTACTGGTTACCCATCCTCTGCTAAGAGAAAGTGGCAGCAAACTGGCCAAGGAAGGAGGAATGGGTGGCCCATGCCCTTCCCCCAGGGCCAGCTGTGTATAGGCTGGCCCTCCACAGGGCCCTATTCACCACTCAGGAGAGCACACAAAGACTAGTCTGACCAGCATGGGGGTGGGACATCAGAGAGAAGGAAAGCCAGAGAGGAAGGCAGGAAGGAGGAAGAAAGGACAAATGGAGAGGGGAAGAAGGAAGAGCTACCAGCCCTGGCTGCCTAAATGAGAGCCATAGGGAGTGGGAACAGGGACTACTGAGAGCCAAGCTCACCTCTCACCCACAAATAGCCTACAGGTATACCACCAAGCACCAACAAGCTACACCACAGTAAGGGTACATTCCAGCCATTGCAATGCCTGCATCCTGGGGGACCCAGACCCCAGCTCACCCTAGACCACATGCCAACCTGGCAGGATGCCCACCACTCAGCCAGGCTGATGTATCTGCTCTCCATGTGGCACTTGTTCCTACTCACCAAACAAGTGGGAAAGTAGCCAAGTGCAGGCCACAGAACAAAAGGTTATTTGGCAAGACCAGTCAAGACTGACCATCCTGGAGGACTAGAGGCTAAAAAAAAAAATCAGGATCCCCAGGGCTGGAATGGTGGCTCTGCAGTTACAGCGCTTGCCTGGCATGTGTGAGGACGCGGATTTAAATCCCAGCACCATGTACACAACAAAGTGTCACAGCAACAAAAGCCACATGAAAAACTAAATAAAACCGAATCTGTCTCTCACTGTCCCTCTATCTTTAAAAAAAAAAAAAAAAGAAAAATAAGGATCCCCAGGATTTAAAGAAAGATCAGCAGAAGTAGTACAAAGTGGTAAGTCCTCCTCTTGTGTTTCCCCTTCCCAGAATCACCCTGTCCTCCAGGCTGTGGGGAGGATGAGCAGGAATGAAACAATTTGATATGTTACTGCAGCTACCAGAAGCAGAGAGGGGATGAGGACCCCAGTGGATATGGGGATAGGGCTAGCTCTGTTACTGTTCAGGCAGCAGACATGGCCCCCAGAGCTGCTCCCTGTTCATTTGGCCCCCAAAGAGCCAAGCACCAGGCACTTCTAAGACTTTTTTCTTCCTTAAATCCTCATGACAAGGTTTAGAAGGTGGAAGCACAAAGAAGTAAAAGAACATGTCCAATGTCATCTGGCTGGTGGGTGCTGGAACTGGGTAGGCTTGGGGGCTCCTGCTCCTAACTATGATTAATGTTCAGTTCTAAATGTAATTTAAGATGGATCATGTGATGAAGAGTGCTAAGGAACTATGCAGCACACTTCTCACCCATCCCACCCAACTCCCCAACTGTAGACAGCAATCAGAGCCCAGGACATGACAGACTCCACAGGACAGTAAATCCCCCCTCCCTCCTTCCCTTACATCAGTCTGGAAGTCAACACAATTCCCTCCTTATGGGTACACTCACATCATGGGAGAAGGCATATGGTGTGATCCACACGATGGGCTGCCCCAGCACTTCAGCCTGGTAGTAAATGCCTTTGATGGACAGGAAGACCTGAGGGACGGAGCAAAAAGTATTGTGAAGTCCACAGGGTAGCAGAGGAGGGGCAGGGGACTTCCTAGGTACTCACCTTGCGCAAGGCACGGGCAGCAATAATATAGTGCAGGAATTCCACAGTGAGCCGGCGGCACAGCTGAATGGTCTGCACATGGCACTTGCCTGTGCGTGGGAATGTAGAAAAGAGAAAACACATGGACAGGGCATCATCCAGGTCCCGAAGAGCATCAATGAATGTGGGGTACCTGCAGGGCCATAAGGGCAGAGCTCATGAGGTCATTCAGCTAGACTTGAAGGGAGCCCTGACCTCTTTGCCTCACATTGTCAGCTACTCCAGAGACCATGTTCCCCAAGCCAGGCCTTACCACTGCCACCTCCTGACATGGTCAAACAGCTTTTCCATCGTGGGCTATAGCCCTGGGAGGTACTGAACCATGACGTGCTTACAGAGCTCTGAGGACAAGGGATATCCCAGTGGGGGACCTTAAGCTCACCAAAGACCAGCCTTGACCACATTTTGATATCTGTGGTAAATCAGGGTAGAATAAGTCAGTGGCTCTTTTTGAAGGTGGAACCTTTAGTTCAAAGGAAATCCATGGGGAGGTCCACAGTAGAAAATGAAAAAACGAAAAGCTGCACAAGTGGGTTGGGAAGGAGAATGGGACTGCTTTTCCCAGCAGCACCTGTGTATGGGCCTGGCAACGAGTCACCAGAGTGGGCTGTCATCCTGGCCTGTAACACCCAGGTCTATTTAGTTGGCAAAATCAGTTAGAGCTACCTAGAATTATGCTTGAATTGAGACCTAGGCCAGGAAGAGCCACAGTTAAGAACTATTTCCAGGAATTCTGTGGCAAATGAGGAAGCTAATGAGAAAAAGTCAACTGGGGAGTGATGAACATTGTGTGGCTGAGGGACTGGGGAATGGGGCATAGAGAAGACACTGAACCACAAGTAAGTCCCACTGAGTTGCAATCTCAAGTGGGTCACTTGGGCTCATCCAGCTATAGCTTCATCTGGAAAATGACATCTCTGGACTAGACTGTTGCTTTAAAACTGAGCCCTTCCAAATTATATTGCTATAGTGTGTGCATATACAAACATGCAAAAACAAATCTCACCATTGTGTAAAACTATACTGCACCAATAAAAAAAAAAAAGCAGGAAAAAACAAAAACCAAAAACCTGGCCCCTACAGCTCCCTTAAAATACCCCAGGCAGGGGCTGGAGCAGTGGCTCAGCAATAGAGCACATGCCTAGCATGTGCAAGTACCCAGGTTTGAACCCTAGCACCACATACACAAAAATGTTGAAGAAACAAAAACCAAATGAAAAAATAAAAATGATTCTCTTTCTTAAAAAAAAAAAAAAGAAAAAAAAATGCCCTGGGCAGGGTTTTAAGCCTCCCTCCCCAGCCAGTGCAGTGCCCCAGAGCTCCTGGCACTATCCAGAAAGCTTCCTTTGGAAGGGTTTCCCTATTTCATAAAGCACTGTGAAGGACATGGGATCAAACACTGTCAAGGTCATTCCAGTCCCAGATGACATCTCTCATTGCAATAGGACAAGAGAGGTCTGCTAGGTAGAAATGGCACCAGTCATTTCTGGGCCAAATGATTTTTTTCTTTTTCTTTTTTTTTTTTTTTATAAAGAGGTGACAGTGAGAGAGAGAAAGAGAGAACCAATTTTTATTTAGTTTTTCATGTGACTTTCATT
This sequence comes from Aplodontia rufa, assembly GCA_004027875.1. Taxonomy (NCBI): domain Eukaryota; kingdom Metazoa; phylum Chordata; class Mammalia; order Rodentia; family Aplodontiidae; genus Aplodontia; species Aplodontia rufa. Next base: position 11,951 of record PVKS010012120.1, on the reverse strand, counting down.
CCTTGGACACTTCATTGTGTACTTGGTGCTGGGGTTTGAACTTGCGTACTCGCACACACCAGGCAAGAGCCGTAACTGCTGAGCCACCCTCCAGCCCCTGATTTTTTTAAGCTCTGATTCTGGCTAAGGAGTCAGAGGTGCCACCTGGTGTGTGTATGAATCTAGGCACTTCCTTTTTTCTTGTGTGTGTTTTTGTTGTTCTTTTTAAAATCTATTCCACATTAACAGTTGTGCCTTAGGCTGGACAGGAACTAACATCATCTGTCTGTTAGTTACAGGGATTTGCTCAGAGTGGAATCAGGCAGGAACAGTCCTCTGGTTGCCCAGATTGTGGGTCATAGGGGTGGGGTAAGAACATAAGCTGTCTAGTTCCTAGGCCAGGGCCCTTCCAGTGATAGTCCACAGCTGACCTAGATGAAGACTAGCCTATCCATTGTGGACCTAAGTGGGCCTGGGCTATCAGCCCAGAAAAGAAACACATTCACTAATCCAGGGTTTCACAACTTCAATACTACTGGCAGTTTGGGCCAGACTGTTCTGTGTTGTTAGGATTATTCTGAGCTTTAGAGAGGGTATTCAGCAGCAACCTTGACCTCTATCCTCTAGACACCAAAAGCATCCCATCCAAACTGCGGGAGTAAGCGCCCGTCTCAAAATTAAAGTTACAAAAGGGCTGGAGATGTAGCTCAAAAAGAACATTGAGTTAGCCAGTGAACTTCTCAGATATGAGAAGTCTGGGCAAGAAATGGGTAAGATCAGAGATGTCTTGCCATGTCTTCTGGGTCTCACCATATGCCCCATGTGAAGCCCAGAGCTGTGGCTCTCTCTCACTACGGACCCTTGCTTTTCTTGGCTGTGTCAAGTATCTCCCTTCAGGTAGGCCTCCTAATAAACGTATAATCAACACACATTCTCTCACAACACTGGGTGCAACTGGCAATCATTAGCGACTTGTTGGTTTGGTTTTTGGCCTGTCTCCTCCAAAGGATATAAGCTCTGTGAGTAGGGTCTTAATCTTGTCCTCCACTGTATCCTCAGTGCTAGGACAAAGCCTAGAAGTGACAAACAGGCACCAACTCACCGCTCCTTGATGATGTGGTCAAGTTTATAATTGGGCTTATTGTCCTTTAGGCGCTCCACAGTGTTCCATTCACTCTTCCCATAGGCTTTGCGCAGCTTCCGAACAAATATCTAGAAGAGAGGAAGGGTGCACTGATGCTGAGGCCAAGAGCTTCTGGGTGCCTCTCTCCCATGGAAAATGGATATGCAGGAACACTATTTCCTAAAGCTGGCTATACTGTCTGCTTGTGAATCAGTCCCCTCAGCCCAGGTTTTGCATAACTGCCAACTTCATGGAGGACCAGACTGACCTATGATAATGACCAAAGCTCAACCAGGGCACCCCCTTTGACAAGGCACAGGGAGAAACACACAAAAATGTGCTGCTACTGTATGTTCACACAGGAAGAAAACAAGGTACATCAGTCACATTTTCCAACTAAAAAGAGAGATCAAGCAACCTGTCATCAAGGGAGGTCAGAAGTGCAAGCCTTTGTTTCCCACTCATATCTAAACTGGCATGAAACCAGCTTTAGATCCATTGTAGTACTAAGTTAGCCAGAAAAAGGCAGCCAAGGCCAATGATAGGGTCAAGTCTTCCAAACCAACCAGTCTTCCCTCTAAAAACTTCTGTTTAGAACCTAGCAATCCTCAGAAGCTCAAACCGCATTTGAGATTATAAATAGCAGCTCTGGGAGCCATTTCCCACATAGACCCACTTTTTCTGCTTTATGTCACTACAAACCTAGCAACAGTTGCTGCCTGGTCTCCTGTGGACCACCAGATGGCACCCTACTCCTAAGTCAGGCCTTGCTCCCAGTCAAGTACTTTCAATTATCTCTGCATTTTGTAGAAATAAGTTTCAGCTCTCCCTGTGGCATATGGGCATTTAAAAATATTCATCTGTGGAATGGAAGCCTTTGTCTCCTGGGAGCAATCTCCAAAAGAACCAGAATCAGGGCTGTCTCCTTAGGCAGAAAAGGCACCAGAAAGCCCCTGAAATAGCACCATTTTTTCCAGAAAGGTTCAAAAAACTGATAACAGGTAAAGCACATATTCTTTTCCCAAAAATTTCTAGAGACTACATGTCTTTGAGAAAGATTGAACTCCTTCATACAGGCTTGCTCAGAGAGGGTAAACAACTTGCCCAAAGTCAGTTTGTGAGTCACAGAGCCACAGTGAGGTCTCATTCAGACAACAAAGCCCAGGTCTCACCTTATATTCTCGGAACTTGTTGACAATGGGTTCATGGAGGAGAAACTTGATGTCTTTGATAAGGTAAAAAGTTCGGGCTGCTGTGGAACCCTTGTTAACTTTCTTTTTATGTTTGGGCTCATGGGGATAAATGCCTTTCAGGATACACAGCCGCCTGGAAGACAGAAACCATTCATTATGTTAATAAAGATGAGAAGCAGCGGCCACACCTGGATCTGGAAATCAACACTGAACACAAAGCTCAGGGACCCTGCCTTTAGAGAGCTCGCATCCTAGTGTAGGTATCTGATAATCACAAGTTCCCAAAAGCATAATATAGACTGTCACAAGCACCATAAAAGGAAAAAAGTTTCTTTTTTTTTCTTCTCTTTATTTGCAGTACTGAGAATTGAACCCAGAGGTGTTGTATCAATGCGCTTTGTTTTGTTTTTTGTTTTTGCAGGAGGGGTGGTACATGGACAGGGCCTCAAATATGATCCTCCTGCCTCAGGCTCTACTCACCGGGATTACAAGCATGCGCTACCAAGTCCAGTGGCAAACAGGAGCTGGAAGACACCTAAGTTAGGAAAGGTCTGGCTGAGAAATCAAGAGTGAGGGGCTGGAGCAGTGGCTCAGTGGTTACGGTGCCCAGCATGCACAAGTACGGGAGTTCAAACCCCAGCACCATGTACACAACAAAGTCTCAGAGCAACAAAGGCCACATGAAAAACTAAATAAAAATTAAAAACTGTTTCTTTCTTTCAAAAAAAAAAAAAAAAGTAGAGTGATCAGAATCCTAAGAAGAGTTTAGACAAAGGCTATAAGGCTATAAGATCACAAAGAGGGCTGGAGTGGTGGCTCAGCAGTTATGGCACTTGCCTGGCATGTGCTAGGATGTGGGTTTGAACCCTAGCACCTCATACCCAACAAAGTGTCAGAGCAACGAAAGCCATGTGAAAAACTAAATTAAAAAAAAAAAAAGATTCTCTTCTCTTTCCTTCTCTCTCTCTTTAAAAAAAAAAAAAAAAAAATCACAAAGAGCTGAGCATGTGTGAAGGACTAAAAGTGGCCAGAACAGGCTACAGAGATCAGGGTCACCCCAAAAGCAGGGCCCACAGGCTGCTGAGAAGTCTAGACTTAACTCTGCAAGGAGCAAGAATCGCTACCTGCAAGATCAGGAGTCTCTTCTGCCAGAAAAGGAGAACATAAGTGGAAAAGACCTAGTAGCCTATTCTAAAGACACAGTTCTCCAATCTCCTCTTGGACCACACTTGACAAAAGCACAGTTCACTAACGCAAGACCAGATAAAATAAAGGAAGAATACAAGAATTTCAGACAGAGTTGTGGCAGATGAGTTTTCAATGTGGTTCACTGCCCAGGCTCCCTGAGGACCCCTACTCCATTCCTCTCCAACCCTACCTGAAGTCGGCCAAGCTCAGCTGCAGTTTCTTCCGGGCTTTGTTTCGAGTGATGTAGTTGGTGGCAGAACCTCGTTCATACTAGAGTAGGGAAAAAAATAACTCTTCATTAGTAATGATGGCAGTGACTGATGTCAGACTTTGGGCCCAATTCCAGAGGCAACTATCCAGCCTGAGTGAGTGAGTAGGCAAGGTACTTCTGGAATGGGGACTTACTGTAGGTAGGGAGTTGACCTGTCCGAATAAGCTTTCTTGCACTGTCCTTGAAGTTGCTAGTATAAAGGATACATACCTTTGCATGATGCTGGAGACTATGAGGTTGCTGTGAATCAGATGCTGGGCCAAGTACTTAGTACTAGTTCTAAATCCTGGCCAGTACAATTAGTGACTTCCATATATTATTTCATTTCATTCCTAAAACCTGTGAGGTGGGTGCCATTAGAATCCTCATTTCACAGAGCAGGAAACAAGTTCAGGGAAATAAACTACCAAGTCACACAGCTTTTTTAAGAGCCGAGGCTGGGATTCAAACTCAGGTCTAAGTCAAGAGCCTACGTACCTAACCACGAAGTCAGCATTCTCAATCCTTTTCCCCACTCCCCACTATTATAACCCCCTCACCACCCTTTCTTCCCCACATTCCCATAAAAATGTTTGTATCACAGATCTGCTTATATATAATATGATCCTTTGAGGGGGCCACTAACCCTATAATAGCTAAAATATCCCCCAAGTTTTGCTCCCTTTGGATATCACTCTGATTGACAATGCATGTCATTTTATTTGCTTGTTTACTTTTGTTTCCATCCCCTAATATACCAGCAATCTTGAGGAAACCAGGGACCACATCTGATTGCTTACATTTCCATTGCCAGTGCCTAAGACAGGGCTTAGTTCAAGTTAAAAAGGCGTTTAAGTTTTAGGAACGATGAACTCCATGTAATGGTGAACTTTATGTCCTGCCAGTTACTATTCCAGTCGTCCCACGGTTCAGCCTGATTCTGGAGAAAGCTCAACTCTCACAATTTCTCCAATAGAAAAGAACTCCACAGTTCTTTCTCGAACTAGTACGGCAATTCTCGCCCATTCTCGAACCCCTTTTCGCAGCTGTCTCCCGTCACTTTGATCCTACCGTTTCTGACCCACGAGGAGAGAGGCCGGGGGGAAAGACGAGTCTAGGCTCCGCGACCCCAGTCTCCCGCCCTCTGGAACCTCGGCGTCGCTCTCACTCACCTTTTTCTTCTCCAAACCTCCCATGGCTCCACGTTGAGGGCCCTACAAGCGCCTAGCGGAGATACAGCGCCTCTTCCTCCGGCATGTGCGCTGCCTAGGGCCCCGAGGACCCCCAGGCTTTCCGGGATGTCCGAAAAGATGCCTGTACAAATATAAGGAAAGAGGTGGCTTCTGTCCTCGAGACTTACAACTAAACTCTCCAAAAATAAATCACTAAGGCCAGTGTTTTGAGCTATTTCCCGTGTGTTGATGTGTTGTAGGCAATTTAAGCATTTAAATAAATGTTGCAATTCAGGCATTTTTATTCCCACCCTGATGATGACCGCTTGATCATGTGCGTCCCGTTGCATGTTGGGATGGAAGGGGGCGGAAGGTCTGGAAACAGCGCAGTGCCTTGTGGGATGCAGAGAGGCGGCTCCCTGGGTGGCGCGGGACCCGAGTCGTGTTGCCAAGGCATCAGTTGCTAGGCGTCCTCGGTCGCGGGCTTTCTGGCACTGAGAAGGGGCCGCGGTAGGTGCGGCTGTGCTGGATTGGCGTTTCATTCGGCTGTTTTGGGGGTTCATTTGTTCTTGTGAGGATAAGATAGAGGAAAAGTAGACTTTTTTTCCTCACAAAGGTAGAGAGACCTAAGGAGCAATTTATATTTTCTGAGCCTTGGCCGTGCATTGTAAAATAACAAAAGATCAATCAGACAGTTACAGAATTCTTGGTATATTTTAAATGTATGTTTGACACATTGGGGATTTTGATTTGTATACAGAAATTTCTTTTTGTGTTCCCCAATAGATAATTACAGTATTTATATAAATATTCACAAGAGCTGTAGGCGGTGTGGTCTGGGTAGTAAATACAATTTTAATGGTTTTTGATGTTTTCTTTCTTGGAGCCTCCAAATTCATTTGCAGAAGGGTTCAAAAGTTTAACTTTGAGGTGCAGAGGGCAAGTTGGCAAAGAGGTTGAAGGAACTTGCCAGAGAGATGTGAGGAAAGCCAGGGGCCTGGAGTAATTGCGACAGAAGAGCGTTTCAGAACGAATCCAAGGATTGATGGTGTGTGACAGCTGGCCTGATATGCTTGAGGTGTCGGGTTTGATCCCCAGCACTGCAACATCAACAACAAAATCTGAGGACAAAAGAAGATGAACTGGCAAAGAAAAGGAGGGAGCACAGGACTTCAGGCCAAAGGCAGAAGTTCAAGAGATTTGGAGAACTTTGAGTCCATTGTGTCTGGAACATGAAGGGTTTCATTGGGCAAGAGGAGAGAAATGAACTGAGAGGGCAGCAATGGTTAGCTCATGAAAGGAACAAGGGGCAGGCCCAGTATCCTGGGCATATGACCAGGGCAGTTGCTACCGTTTTGTACTTGGTCCAATACTTTGTCACTGTCTTGAAATTCTTAATAGTTTTTAAAGAAAGAGCCCTGCATTTTCATTCCACACTGTCCCTTACAAATCTTGTGACTGGTCCTGCTTTGGAAGAATCATATTTGCAAAAAGAAGATGAACTGTTTTGCTCACATTAATGTTGAGCTGTGAGGGGAAACAGAAATGGAGGTAACCAGGACAACAGTTGGATAGTCAGGTCTGGGGCTCAAAATAGAAGTCATGTAAGGCATCACATTTTACAAATAGAGAAACTGAGGCTCAGGAAAGTGAAGGTCATTGCCCAAGGTCACCTCACTGTAAGTAGTGCAGAACAGATTCTTTCCAAGAAGTCTGGCTTCAGAATCCACTGCTAACTTTCACTCCACTGCCTACTGAGTGGTGGATAGGCCCAGGCGTGCAAAAACTACATCCTTCCTGTGTTATGAAAGATTGTTGTGTGATTCCATAATAATATCAGACAGATTTCAGTTCCATGAAGAGGTTTTTAATCCATAAGAGCTGTCTACCCACAAAGCGCCTTGTGTAATACCAAGCTTCTGCCACCATCATACTGAGGAGCCCAGTGTCTGCAGGTAGACACACCTGGTTTACCACCAAGTCTTGGACAAGCCACTTTACCTTGATGTACCTCTCTTCCTCCTTTGTAAAATGGGACAATACCAACTACATAGAATAGTTTCTTAAATATTTTTAAATTTTTAGCAAAACTGAAAATAGTGAATTGACCACATAAAAGGTAGTTTGGCCATTTCTTACAAAATTACATATGGTCTTCTACGCTCCAAGAATCATGCTTCTAGGTATTTACCCAACTGATTTGAATAATAAATAAATGTTCACACAAAAAAAACCTGATTCTGGATATTTATAGCAACTTTATTTACAATGACTACAATTAGAAGTACCATGATGTCTTTCAGTAGGTAAGTGGATAGGCTCGATGGAATATTATTCAGTGATGTTAAAAAATGAGCTCTCAAGCCTTGAAAAGACATGGATGAATCTTAAATGCGTATTGTTAAGTGAAAGAAGCCAGTCTGCAAAAGCCACATAAGTGTATGGTTTTGGTTTTAATGACATCTGGCAAAGGAAAATGATAGACACAGCAAAAAGAAAATGCCCATATTTTTGTGGGGCTTTAATAATGAAGTATGCAGCCTCTAAACCTGCATCATCCAGAATGGTAATCATCTGCCACTTATGACTTTAAATTTAAAATGGTTAATTTCAAATAAAAATCAAGTTCTTCAGTCACAGTAACCATGTATCAAGGGAAAAGTGGGATAATTCACTTGAAGCACATGGAACAAGTACTCAAGATTCCTTGGGTGCAGCATTCTACCCATGTCAAGCCCAAGCTTGTTAATTATTTATTCAAACATTTTCTATGCTTACTGATCCTGAGGCTGATTCACTCAGTGCTTGGCAAAATAGGGTGTCAGCATCGATGATAGGTGGGGCACAGTCTGTCCACAAGGTGGCAACTCCATTGCTAAAGATTTCACCAATGGTGATCTGGAGAAAAATCCCAGGGGAGGGAAACGCTGTGGCTGGTGCTGTAATTGAGGTATTTGAAGGATACAAAGGCGCAAAGGAAGAATGCCTATTAAGACAAAAGAGTTGGGGGCTGGAGCGGTGGCTCAGCGGTTTCGGCGCTTGCCTGGCAAGCACGAGGACTTGAGTTCAAACCCCAGCACCACGTACACAACTAAATGTTGGAGCAGCTAAGGCCATGTGAAAAACTCAATAAAGTTGTTTCTTTCTTTCTCTGTCTCTCTCACTGTCCCTCTCTATTGCCACCTTATATGGATGCCCTGAAGAGAGGTAATGAGAGACCATGCATTATTAACAAGCATTAATGGCTAATTGTGGAAGCCAGAGGGCCTCTGTGTTGTGATACAAAGTGGACTTTATCTCCTGCATTAGAAGAGCATACACAGTAGACCTAAAAGCTGAAGGTCTAATTATCAGAGGATTAAGATCAGTGATGTTTGAATGCTTGGCCAAGGCAGGTCTGTAGGGAAAAACTGGGACCCTGAAATATGAGACATGGATAAGTACATGGATATCCCTGGGGGTATTGATGACACACAACCCCTTCAGCCCTCTGGACTTGCCAAGGTCGCCCATTTTTGCCAAGTAAGAACTTACACTGGAAGAAGAAGAGCTGGAAGAAGTTATGAAGATACCCACACAGGTACACTCAGACACTGGGTGGCCACCTCAGGAACTACCATTACATCCTCTCTTAGGTGCCAGGCCAAAAACTAGGGCTGCCATTAAGAGAGGCGGGTGCAGAGCTGGGCTCATTCATTTCCAGGGAGCTAATACTCCCTCCTCTCATCCCCAGAATGATAGGTCTGTTGTTAGCATCAACAAAGGTAAGAAAAGGGGATCCAAAGCTTAAGAACAGTTAGTTGCTCCTATAAAAAGTCACAATCCTGAGCTTGGTTTCTAGACCTGAACCAGTTTTCAGATGTGGGACTCTTTGATTGAAGAGTTGGCCAGTTCCAAGGGGAAAAGAACCCTTCAATTTCATGTCATGTATAAATTGTGATTATTCTTCCAGTCCTTTCCCAGAGGGACCTGTGACCACTTTCTCAAGAAACTATACTCTGAAGAAAGAGAAAACTCCAGTCATTTCAGTGACTATTTGACAAAGTCTGAGTTGAGATCAGTACTCAGAACCCCAGTCATCATCCTGGTCTCCCTGTTTGAGTAGGGATCAGGAAATAAATAAGCCTTGGCTGAAGTCTAGCTCATGGTGGACCCCACTGGCTCTGCAGACTCACCCAGGGTCATTTCCCAAGTCATGAGCATATAATTGGCATTGATATCCTTGCTAGAACTAACCTACAGGATATGGTTTCGGTGTAATTTGTCCCTGCCAAAGCTCCTATTGATACTTGATTGCCAATGTATCAGTGTTGATAGGTAGGGTCTTTAAGAGGGATTGATATCTTTTTTGCATGCTTGGATTTGTTTTCACAGGAACAAAATAATTTTTAGGAGAGTGTGTTGTGCTGGGCATGGTGGTAGATGCCTATAATCCCAGTGGCTCAGAAGGCTGAGGCAGGAGGATCACAAGTTTAAAGTCAGCCTCAGCCTCAGCAACTTAGCAAGATCCTCTCAAAATAAAAAAAATTACAAGGGCTGGGGATGTGACTTAGTGGTTAAGCATCCCTGGGTTCAATCCCCAGTAAGAAAAATAAAAATAAAAATGTGTTGTTATAAAACACAGCTCCTTTATCCTCTCCACATGTCTGCTTGCCTTTCCACCATGAGATCCTCACTAAAAACCAAGAAGATGGCTACTACTATGCTCTTGGACCTCCAGAACTATGCACTAAATAAACATCTTTAATAAATTACCCAGTCTCAGGTATTCTGTTATAGCAATGAAAGTAGACGATGACACCTTGTTTTATCCTTAGTCTGTGTGATAAAAGACATCATAGTAGGGAAGACTGAGTAGAAACCTTTGAAATTCTTCTACCTGGCCAAAATGGTAATTCACAAATAATATTACAGTATTAAAATACAAATTATAGATTGGGGAAAATATTTCCAAATATCATGTCTGATAAAACTCTTATAGCCAGAATAGAGGAAGAATTCTTAAAACACAATAATTATATATACACAATGGAATTTTATTCAGCCATAAAAATGAAATTATGGCATTTGCAGGAAAATGGATAGAATTAGAGACATTATGTTAAGCAAAGTAAGTCAAACTCAGAAGGTCTAGGGTCATGTTTTCTCTCATATGTGGAAGCTAGAAAGGAAAAAGGAAAAGAAAGGAGTGGATATCCTAAAAATCAGAAGGAGATAAGTAGAGTAAAGGGGCCAAGGAATGGGAGATGGGGAAGTGTTGGGGAATATTAGCCAAATTACAGTTATACTGTGTGCATGTACAAATATGTAACAATAAATCCCATCAATATACACAACTATAATGTACCAATAAAGAATGTGTTTTGTTGCTCACAAAACAAAAACAACCCAATGAAAAATGAGCAGAAGATTTGAATAGATGGCGAATAAGGACCTGAAAATATGCTACATTAGTCAGGAGGGTGTCATCACAATGGAATCCAATGGTCAAATAATGTGAGGCAGCACTTAGAGGCAGCCAACTTCACAGAATATTGGAGGAACCTCCTAAAGCACAGCTGAAGTAACAACTAGGAGAACGTAATCTGAAATAATGGGATGCCATTCCACTTACTCCCAATGTTGGGGGATATTGTGCATCTCAATCCTGCAATCATGGGCTCTGCAGGAATGGTCCCCAAAGGGACATGCTTTTTCCAGGGAACTTAGAAAGGGTTCCTTTGACTTGTTTATTATGACTGCCACCTGGGTGCTTCTACTTCCTTGCACCCCAGTCCAGTGGGTTTGGAAAGGAGTCACTATTAGCTGGGCATGGTGGTACATACCTGTAATCTCAGCTACTCCAGAGACTGAGGCAGTGTGACAGCAAGTTTGAGGCCAGGCTCAGCAACTCAGGGAGACACTTTCCCAAAATAAAAACTAAAAAGGGTTTGTGATATAGCTCAGTGGAAGAGCACCCCTGAGTTCAAGTTCAAGCCCAGTACATGAAAAAAAAAGGGAAGTAGAAAAGGAGTCACTGTACCAGAAGGGCAATTGACCCTGACCAGCAGAAATAGCTAGGGACAGAAGGCAGTAAGTGTGGAACCCAGGTATTGTAGCTACCTCTTGCTACTCCATCGCCCATTTCAACTGTGAATGGATGAAAGAAATACCCCAACATCAAAAGGGTAGGAATACTAAGGATTCAGACCTTCAGGAATGAGATTTGGATTACATCATTGGGTAAATCATAAAGACCTGCTAAGCTGAGAGCTGGGATAGTGCAGGAGAGACCTCTTGTAGCCCCAAGATCAACTGCAGTGGAAGGGGTTATAGTTGATTCCACTAACCTCACTTTTTCTAAAATTTCTCTCAGGAGAGTGTCTTCCTGAGCCTGTATTAGAGAAGTAAATGGAATGCAAGGGGTAGTGCAAGTGATGGTCACAAAGAGGACCCCTCCAATCTTCTCCAACTAAGGGGAAGCAAGATCGCCTGAAAGTATCAGCTGTTGTGCTCTGAAATCCATCACCAGGTTAATGCCATGCATGGCTGCACTTCTGGTGCTTCTCCCAACCAATAACTGAACACAGCAAGGGTCACTGAGTCAGGCTTAGTTGATTGGAGATGCAGGACCCCTTTATCGGGTGACTTTGGCTGTGCTACTGCACAGCTGTCTAAGACCTTTCTTACTTTTTAATTCTTTTTTTTTCCACATTTATTAGAAGTATATAGCGATACAGGATACAGATGAGGGGGAAACATTGTCAAAACAGTAGCAATCAATGTGTATAAACTTTGTTATCCAGGGGTAATGCCAACGCATAGATAAACTACTATGGGTTTCATCTGTTGCAGTTTCTCCCAGAAGAACTCATGCGTAAATGGGTATCTAGTGGAGGAATGACATCGGCTTCTGGGATGGTTCCCCCATCTTCCCAATCACCAGACTCCTATGAGTTCTTCATATACCCTCCCCCCTTCCCATCCCCTTTCCTACACCTCCAAGTTACCTAGGGAGCTTTCCCCCTGTTGCACTGAAAGTCATTCAATTTGAGGTTTTGTTAGGT